>AYEL01067749.1:0-40601 GCA_000484575.1 Olivierus martensii
GAATTTCTTTTTTTACAACATCGAAACTAACCAGGTGGCATTCATAATTACAGTATACATTTTTAATTTTCTTATTTTAATGGATGATGAAATTTTAAATACGATTGTCGTTCCCTCGTTCCTACTTTATTTAGGCTATCTCCGAAATTACAAGTTAAGTTTTCTCATATTGCTGTCAAAAGTAAATTTACAGTTCTATTTCGAATACTGTTTATAAATAATTAATTTTTAACTACAGAACAAAAGTGAAAAACCAAAAATGGAATGACATTTCTGTAAAATTTTTGGATGTAGGAAGAGGGAAAGTTTTACATTGCAAGTATAGGAAAATGTTCGGACTTCCGAAAATAGACGTTTAAAGCGGGAAAGTCGTACGATACTGAATGCACGAGCGGGGTTTCACTGTATCATCAAAATTTGGACTAGCTCGATAGTATATGTACACTACAAGAGTATCCATTATTTTATTTTTTCTTTTCGAGTAGAATTTTACAAATGTGGGCATAAAACTGTAATGTATTCCAGTTTATGTCGCAGGCCGTATAAGATGCCTTCGCAGGCCGGATCCGGTCCGCGGGCCGCTTTTTGCCCAACCCTGATATAGATGGAAATAGTTTTTTATTCATTAACCTCTCCACTTTAGCAGCTAATTTTAAAGTCGGGTCTTCATGGAGGATCTCTGGTTGTGTCTTATTTATATAATCTTCAATATAGATGTCATATACGTTTCTGTCCATCAGTACTAATTTCTTTGTCTTGTCCTCTCTTGTAATCATTGGGTTATTTTCGCTCATCCATTCTAACGTAGACTTTATGCATCTTTCAACTATTTTATCATCAGCTTTATCAACTTTCATCAACAACTTTCTTTTGTTCCTCTTATTTCGTATAAACATCCATCTTAATTTCTCTTTCTAATGCATCAATATCTGCAAGCATATCTTCTACTATAGGGATATCATCTAGAATAGACGTAGCCTAGGCTACCGCACTTGCGGGTCCTTTTCTGAAAATCATTTCTGCGAAAACGTTAGCTCCCAATTCTATGAGAGTGCTCAACTGCAAAATAGTGCTGAATTGAAGTAAGTTATCAGAATGATAGATCAAGAGGCCCTCCACCCCGTGGTCCACCTGGCCGTCGTGGAGGTTACGGGGGAAATCCAGGATGGGGTTCTAGACCTTCTGGATCAGGAGGATATAGAGGACCTGCTTCAGGTGGTCGGGGTGGGGCGATACCATTAAGAGTAAGTGAAAATAGAAGCAGTAGAAACAAAAAAGGAATGTATGGTGGTCCTTGACCCTGTGGACCTCCTGGTGGTCATAGAGGTCATCCTCGTGGTCCTCCTGGTGGTGGTGGAGGAATAGTTTTATTATAAATTCTTAAAATTATATATTTTTGTATATTAAGTCTCTACCTGATTCATGCCATTATCAGACACTACTCACTCAGATTATTTTTGATTGGCAACAAGGTAAACCATTAAATTCAATTAGAAATCAGGTGGAATGTTATTTGACCCACTGTCAAGTCACATTCCTATACCTGATTTCTAATTTAAATATCTGAGGAAAGTACTAGATAAATTTTTTAAACAATCATTTAATATAATATGATTTCATTAAAAATATTTAAACATTAAAAGTTGTTCATTGATTTATATGCTTTAAAATATAATGTTAATATGAATTAAAAAGTTTTTTTGTGACTCAATTTTTTTAAATTAAAATGTATAAAATAAAATTGATTTATACTATATAGAAAATTTTTATAGATGTGGTATGTAATAACGTAGTTAATATATTATTATGGCAGGGGTCAGGTTTATAAATTAGAATTCTTACATAAATGATATCAGTATCATCATTAACTATTTATTTATATGTATATTTTTCTCTACTACTATTTTCAAAAAAATAAAAACTTTACGTTTTCTTTTGGTAATAAACAAATTTCTATATGGAAGATAATTCTCAATTGATAGCTGTATGAAAATACAGAATATTTATGAAATTTATTTAATGTGATTAATACTTTGACAATGGAATGTAAAAATCTGGTATATGATTACTAATAAACAGGCAACAGTTAGGATTAATTTGATATCCTCCTGTGTTTATTTTGATATTACTCTGGCATGGTAAGTTTATAGCTTCTAAATCTTCTAAGTGAAGTATAAAAATGCCATATTCAGTTACTAAATTTTATAATTTTGTACTGATAGTCCTTTGCATGTAATTTAGACAATATTTAGTATTTCTCTAGAGCAGTGGTTCTCAACCACTGTTCCGCAGCACACTAGTGTGCTGCCAACCCTTTGACGGTGTGCCGTGAAAAATTAAGAATGAATTGTATATATGTATAAAAATTGTATGTATATATCATGTATGTTAATAGTGAAATGTGGTTGGTTGGATATCCGTTTTGCAGTCTTACCGATTCCTATAAACAGGGTATCTTTAGAAATATCTAACCCTAGAATTTCTGCGATAGCCAAAATTTTTGTCGTTATTGATAATTTAAAAATTAAAGAAAAAAATCCCGTGTACGAGTATCTCTGTAATCTGAATGTAATAAGAATTAAATACAATAATCTGTTAATGGAAATGCGTTGTTAAATCTAAATTATTATTTAAAATATTTAGGTGTGCCGCCAATTTTAAAATATTAAAATGTGTTCCGCAACAGAAAAAAGGTTGAGAACCACTGCACTAGAGAATCCTACTGCTCTAAACTGAATGTAATTAAACTTAGCATACATATTCATAACTGTGAGTACAGTTGTCCATTATAATTTTTTTCAACATATCAGGGAACCATATTATAAAAATTCTAAAAGTGTTTAAAATATTGTTACATAACAATGGTTATGCATTTGATACAACAAATGAGACAATAATAATATATATGTTATAGTGCACACTGTTGTTAAAATTTTTTTTTTTTTTTTAACATTTAATTCTAGATATCTCTTTGACATTCTAAAATATAATTATTAGAATTTATATGTTTTTTTTTATTGTGTCATATTGATTTAAAAACTTTAAGAGATTGTATTTCTAGCATAGTTTCAATCCACTGGAAATTAACAAAAATTAAGAGGCTTAATTTTTAAAGAAAAAATTTTTTTTAAATTAAGAGTTGCTTTCATTTAAACAACCTGGAAACAAATTATATTTTCAAATATGCTGAATATAGAATGAAGGAAAACAACTATATTTTATATAAAAATTCATCTTAACAGTGTATTTGAATATATTATGATTTATCTAATCAAAAATAGTTTTTAGAATGTATCCTTTATACTGAAAGTATATGGAATTAATTTTCTTTTGTATACAGCAGGGTCTGATTAACCAATTTATTCATCCACGATTCCCCATTATCTGAAATAAATTGTTGAAATAGTATTTGTAGTTGTAAATATAGTATTTTATTTCTGGGTTACATTAGATAACTGGTACTGCAACAACAGATGCACAAAATTTATCCATTTCTTATAATAAATTAAAAATAAATTTGCAGTTTACATGAAATTTAAATAGTTATGAGCGATTTGGTTCAATAATTGAAAATAAACTCTAAACTGAAATTAATGTATTGAAATCCAGTTTGTTTTATAATAAATTACCAAATCTCTTATGTTAATCAGTTTTCAATTATCTAAGAGCCTTTCAATTCACATTACACTAAATAGTTTGGACATGCTATAGTTGCATATAATACATTACTAACACAGTATATTTGTAAAGTAATATAACCAGTGTTTTATAAAGTAATATAACCAAAAAAATTCTGATTGCCAACCCCCTCTCCTTCCCCCAAAAATATGTATTTCACAACATGATCTGGGAAGTACCACATGGTATGAGAGGAGTTCTTTTCATAACGACCACATCGAAAGTATCACGTCACATATACATTCAAATGTTAATTTCAGGCAACAAAATAAATATCTGTCATTTCAATAAACAGCTATTAGACCATTTGCTAAAATATTTCAGAAATTCACAAAATTCTCCACAACCACATGTAATCAGCATGAAACAACGCGAATGGCAAACAGTCTTGTTTTTTTCGTCGTCTTTCTTTATCTTTCCGAAAATTCTTGAAATCAATTGAAGCAGAAGTGTAGGAGATTAAACATTTTCTAATTTATTTAGAAAATGTTTTTGGCTATTCAGTAACTTTCTGAAAATTATTTGCATTAACAAGTGACAATCAAAATGCACCTTGCAAATCTTTCTGAGGTACGACAGTATTAAAAATCCTAGTGGAAGTTCGATCCCACGTTTATCTTATCCCCTAATTAAAGGCTCCTGAGTTCATTGGTGAAGGTCCCATGAGGGGGGCAAAAGCCCTGTTCTCAAGTTATGGGGCTTGAAATCAAATTTCTTTACAATTTTCTGCAAAACTTTTATAGATAATTGGATATTTTAAATAATTTTAGACGTATTTTATCATTCCGAATCAAATGCAATCAGTTTAAGCAACAACTTATCTTTACGAAGTTACGTAATTTTCTCGCTTATGACGATGTATCCGTTCCAAAGCTTGATTAGAATTCTCAAATATTTAAATTTTTATTGTTTTCTATGTAAAACATCCTATTAATTGTATTACATTTGTTCATTTTTCAACACTGAATAATAATAAATCAAATATAGAACTTTGAAGATCATTTTTGTCAGTCAGTCAAAGGGTTAAATACGAACAGTGTTTATCCTTCATTAAATTTCAAGTAAAATGTATATCGAATGCCAAATCATTGAAAGCATGATTGAAGTGGATTTTACTTTTCCTAATAAAATACTCTGGATTTAAGCGATTTCAGCTTATTTTAATCAAATAACAGAATGCAGTACTCCACAAGTAAAAGCAGTTTTTCTTTCAAACAAATCTCAAGTCCACACAGGAAGTGTTTATTTTTCACATTTCATTGGTTTGCAGGCTTTGCGTCATGAATTGTTTTAATTAATGTATTGTCTAGTTAACATCTAGGACTTTTTCTTTATGTGCATAGAATAGCCCAACGTTTTCCAATGATATGCTTGAGTTTTAATCAATAGTATATATCAGGGCTATCCAAAAGGCGGCCTGCCAAGCCATTTTGTGCACCCATGAGGCTTTCAGAATTTGATATAATATTTTTTCACTTTTATTTATTACTTTTTTTGAGAGATTAATAAACCCTAAAATTGAATTATATTAACTCAATTAATTAATTAGTTCATTGGATTAAAGCACTAATAGCAGTCCACTGAACCGTTCTTAATTATTAGTAATTATTTAATGATCAACAATCTATCGATGACTTTCTTATTTATTAATAATTGATAGCTTGTTGATCACTAAATAATGACATCAGATTTTATAAGACTTCTAATCACGTGAATTTTAGTTTTAGCTATTTCAGTTTAAAGTTTTGAATTGTGACTGTATTTTAGTTATTTAAAATCTTGAGAATGGCTGAGAAGAAGTATACATTGGTGCGACGGCAAGAAATTTAAAAGATAGGATAAAGGAGCATAAAAAGGACATTGAGAAAGCTGTCTTGACCACTGCACTAGCTAAAAGAGCATACGAGTGTAACGTGCAGATAGAGTTGGAGAAAAGTAGGATACTGAAGCCTTTTAGTAATGTAGTCGAACTGTTTGCCGTGGAGGAGTTGCAGATATTTACAGGTAGTAAGAACGGGTTAGTGATTAACGATAGGCAAAGGGATATATCTAAAACCTGGAAGTTTGCTTTACAGTACGGTTCCCAATATAATATCGACTGAGGAGGATTTTGTGGCAAATAACAGTTTCTAGAAATATAAAATTATATGTGGTTTAGTTTGTATTTTTCTACGTGTAAATGTAATTTTAAATTAGTTTTATTTGATTAGATTTAGCCTTATTTGTAAGACCCTGTTGGATATTTAATTTTAGTTCTAGAACTGTGGCATTTTTATTATGTTCTATTATGTGTTTGTAAGAGCTGATGATGGCGTAGAAGCCGAAAACGTTACTCTGATTAAATGATTATGTTTAAAATATTGGTCTGCTTGTGTGTGCTTAGTATTTGTTTAATAGTTTTAAACATCGTCGAGAGCAGTTAGGATTTTAGGTTTTTAGTTTTATTTTTTAACACTGTATATATAAGTTTATTAATTTTTAACAAAAAGTTTTGTTTTAGATATTTTTATCCTTCATCATAAATATATAGAATGAGTGGCAGTGATAGGCTATGGAGAAACAGACCTGTATTTGTAGTGTTAATTTTTAAATTAATATCACACATTTATAACAGGTATTCAAAAAATTTATTTTCTGTCTCAATATCCAATGCAGCTCATCTGTGAATCAGGCAAATAGCTCATTTTAATTCATTGTGTTTGTCCTTGATGAGTACTGCAGCATCAAAATGTCAAGCAATATTTAGATTAGTGTTTCCATCTCTCTATCATATATCAAGCTCTTTTGTCCATCCCTAAATAATAATCTAAAGAGTTTACATCCAAAAATCTAGATGGCCAAACATACCAAACCCAGGTCTGTTTCTCCTCTATAGTCCTTGAGTGGTTTAGTTGTAAAAGATTCTTTTACAACTAAACCAATTATAGTCTGGACAAAATTATAACTGCATATTCAAAAATTCTGGTTATTATATTATCATCTAATTATTGCAATAATAATAAATTTGGCTATTATGAATTTATATGTTAAAAATATCCAAAGTAATATTCAAATGATATTAATAAGCAATTATAAATAATTTAAAAATCAATAGAAAAAATTATATGCTTGTTGACTGATTTTATGTAAATTGAATAATTTCCAAATGTTGTTCAATAATAATGAATGAGGGCACTCTGGTAAAATGCATATAGTTTTTTCACTGTTGTTAGATTATTGTCTCTTCTCATATCAAATAAACTACATGCCACAAAAATTTAATGATTTTCTGACTACAGTTATTAAAAACAGCATCTACTTTGAGACCTTGCCTTCTGCTCTTGTCTATCTTTACTGATTAGTATTTTATAAATTAGCAGCAATAATTTGTTTTCACTAAAAACAATAATTAAGCAAGCAATAATTTGTTTTCACTAAAAACAAAAATATATTTTATTCAAATAAAACGTTTTTGGTACTTCTGTACCCTCCTCAGTGCATCAAGAACTATTAATCAACATATTTTACAAAGAACATTTATATATTCTAGAACAGAGCTGTCCAAAAAGGCAGCCCGCCAAGCCATTTTGTGTGGTCCATGAGGCTTCCACGATTTGTGATATAATATTACTTTTTAATGTTTTTTTCATTTTTATTACTTTTTTAAGAGATTAATAAAATGAATCCTAAAATTGAATTATATTAACTCAACTAATTAATTGTTCTTAATTATTAGTAATTATTTGATGATCAACAAGCTTATCAATGACATCATATTTTTAAAAGACTGCCAATCACATTAATTTTAGTTTTAGCTATATCAGTTTAAAGATTTGAATTGTGACTGTATTTTAGTTATTTTTTGGTTTCTAAAATTCACTATTTCAATGGTTGTGAGATTCTCTTTTAATTTAATTTAATTTTTATTTTACCACAAGTTTGTTGTATTTGTGAAATAAGTGAGAAAAATGTAAAATAGAAAATGAAAAAAGCAGCAGTGGGAAAATGGCTTTTTGTAACAAATCACATGGGTAAACTGCTTTATTTAACTAATGTTTTCCTAACTTTTGTGATTTTGGTTGGAAAGTAATATGTTGTATTTGTGAAATGAGCGAGAGAAAAACATAAAATAGAAAATGAAAATCGAATACATGTAGGCCTCGATTAGTGCGAATAATTAATTCCACGAATTTCTCGCACTAATCAAATTCGCACTATTCAAAGTATTAACTATATGTAAAATACGGTAATTGGTTCTTGCTTTGTGAAATTCCGGCCATTGGCTAATCTCACTATGAATAACCACAATACTAATTTAACACTAACTGTTTAAGAAATATTTACTTTCATATTTTACATCGTTGTTCATCATCTAAATTAATAACTTACCAGGAATCTCGTCTCATACCATTATCAAACCAACCGCCAAATCGAAACCAACATAGCGAATCGAAAGCGGAAGTTGAGCGCCACTTGGCTGCCAATTCTGGGTCGAAAATTGTGTGAATAGTCCGATTTGCGATTAAGCATTACAACTTTATTGAATCAGTAAATTAGTTCCAGATAGAACTAGTTAGCTAAGTTAATGAACCAATGAGAAATTTTTAACAAGTTTTCTATTTGTTTACTAGCAGAATATGACAGCAAAAGATAACAAAAACAAATTTTTTTCACAAGTTTTATTTTAAATAAAGAAATCAGATAATAAACAAAAGAAAATAAATAATATCGATAGCACAGCAATATAATAGGA
The DNA here is from genome assembly GCA_000484575.1 of Olivierus martensii. Lineage (NCBI taxonomy): Eukaryota > Metazoa > Arthropoda > Arachnida > Scorpiones > Buthidae > Olivierus > Olivierus martensii. Next base: position 8,411 of record AYEL01067749.1, read on the forward strand.
AAATGATGTTGTAAAGATATCCATATTTTAAAAAATTTAACAAAGTAGCTCAATCACACCCATTTTTTGCTGTAGCGTAATCACTAACCTCTTCTTTTTATCGTCAAAAGTATTCTTCCTTTTATCCATTTCGATACTTTTTAAAAGAGAGAATTCTGTACTATACTGTATGTATACGATAGCAAAGCTAAATAATAGTACAGTAATGTTAAACAGTTAACGGCAAAAAGCCCATCTTTCTGATGTTTCACCCCTTCAAAATCGTGTGACCGTTCTTGGACTGCTCCTCGTCCGGTTTTACTAACCGAAAATTAACGGTAATTTGTTAATTGACATCATAAAAGGAGCTTTGTTAGTAAGACTGATCTGTGTTTACAACTCGCACTAATCGAATCTTTTCTCGCACTAACCGAAAAACGGTATCAATTTTATAAGTCGCACTAATCGAAATTGCATTATTCGAAGTTGCACTAATCGAGGCCTACCTGTATATTAGTAGTGATGGGAAAATGACTTTTTCATAACAAATCACTTGGGTTAACTGCTTGGTTTAACAAACATTTTTTTTAACTTTTATGATTTGGTCAGGAAGTAATATCAATGTTTGATAGTACTCATTTGTGTGAAGGTGCATCTTAATAACATGAAAACAGTTAAGAAATGATGGGAACCTACCTTGGAAATTCTTCTTCTACATATTTTCAGCGGATAACTACAACAGGAATGGATTTAAATATCCGGCCCTTGTAAATGCTGCTGCCCGCCCTCATTTATCACATTAAACAGATACATACATACTAATTTTATATTTTATAACTTTTTGTTAACATGTTTATTGGATGCAATTTGGTAAATTTTGTAATAAGGTTTGTTAATCTGGAAATAAAATTGGTTTTCAAAAAAAGTTATATTTATGCGTTCCGTTTGTTGAGACAATAGCGTATCGAGTACCGAAGCCCCTCCCCTTTTTCGTTATATTTGTACGTTCCATTTGTTGAGACAATAGCATATCAAATATCAAAGCCCCTCCCCTTTTTTTGTAACTACTGCCCTCCCTATCTCTAATAAGCAGGGCTATGGCCCTGAGGTTCATTATAATTGGACAGCCCTGGTATATATCAATGGTTTTAATAAGAAAGTCTGCAAGACCTCTGCCAGATCTCCTGATGATGTCTGAACTGGTTGAGCTATATGACTGGTCAATCACCAAATGAGGCAAGCTTTATTTTCACCTAGTTTTCACCCATCAGCTATTACCATTTACCTAAAACGAATGGTTTAGCCTTCTCAAAGTGGTTCTCGGTTTTGTGAACTAGAGGCACTACATTTTTCTCATCAGAGCCGGACTGTACAGAAAAAATCATGAAAATTGTGTGAAATATTATTCAAACATTTCCAAGGTTATCAGATCATACTCACCAGTTGCAATTTCTTAGTCGCCAATGGCGAGCTGGCACCATTATTTCAAGCCCAGAATGTAACAAAATTATTATTATTTAAGTACAAGCAATCCTTGACATGATAGCTCTATACTTACATTGATTATTTTTAGATAATGAGCCAGTCCAATCCCACACCCTGAAAATCTGCATATGTGGGACTCTAAATTGAATCCAGAGCCTCCAAGATGATAAGCAACTGCTTTACCGAGCAAATTATGTGCTTGTTCTTTAACTTGTTGAGTGCCTTTGCCGTGAAAAGGCGGCAAGATGGCAGAACAAAAAAATGATATAAATTAAATTCAATTCTCAATTATACAGTGGAGCTATCTCAGAATGGTTTTTTTTTTTTTTTTTTTTTTTTGAGTGAAAATGTGTTTTTCCGATGATTGGTCCTAAATTTTCCAATTGCCAACATTATTTTTTAATTCTGTTCTAAATATAGAAAATGTGAATGGATTGTAGAATTTGGATTATTTTTCATCTAATCTTATGATTCTGCTTTCTGTTCTGTCATATTTTAGTAATCTTATTTTGTTTTTAGGGTGAGATAAATTTATTATTGAAATTTTGAACAAAACATGGAATTTTACTATGATGATCTGTAAAATTTGTAAAATTGAAAATTTTTTTGCTGAAATAGAAAAACATTTTCAATTAGAAAATTTTGGTTAGTTCTGTTAAAATATAAAATATTTTTACTTATTTGGTCATTTATTGCTTCAGATAATTTAATAAAATACGAGAAAATCGTAATGTAAACACCCCCAGGCAATAAAAGGGGGCGTGGCCCCTTTATTGTTTTATGATAGCCAGTTGTTTTGCAGGAAATTGCAGCCAAGCCTACTTTACTGTGGTTCTTGTGGTATTGGTTGTAGTGTGTCAACGAAATATCTCAAGGCCAATTAGAGTAAAGGAAAAATTGTTATAACTGTTTATGTAGGATTGTGGATGATTTTTGCATATATTACGTTTTTTATTATAAATTCGAAGATTTATAAAAGTTTTTAAAAAAAATATTGAAATGAAGAAAAACCTTATCAATAAACATATTTAATTAAAAAAATGACAATATTTTAATAAATTTTTGGCAATTTTTGACTAATTAATTAGCTAATTAACTTAATTAAAATTTGCATAATACTTTGTTTTTTATCGATAATTTTTTAAAATATCCGATTTTCTTCATTTATACTTCATTTTATTCGGAAGACTTGCTGCTATCAGGAAATGCTAAATATTTCATTGGATAGCTAAGATATCATATATAAAAATTGTTTTCTCTCCAATCTTATATAATGAACAAAAAGATTATGAAAGAAATAAGTTTCAAAAGAATTTGTTACATCGTTAGAATCACAATAAAAAACGTAATAAACTGTAAAAATTTTCAAAAATTTCAATGAAAATTAAGTGAGATTGCAATTTACATTTTGTTGTTTTTTCTGCATAATAATGAGAATTAGTTAGAAAAAATCAAAGGCACTGAAAGAGTTATTTATAGTTCTAGTGTGTTACATCATTATGACATACTCTATCTCTATTATTTATGCTCTGACATATATACATTTTGACTTATGTAGGGGTTTTCTGGAATGATTTGCCCATGTAATATGTGGACCTGTATAAGATTTTCACGGGTTTGTTATTAAGTAAAGATATTCCCTGACTTGCATATATCTGACTTCTATAAATTCAAACTAAAATTTTTTTTTTTTTTTTTTTTGAGGTATAGAGCAGTGCTGATCTAGGTATTTTGTCATCTGAGGCAACATTAGAAAATAATGCCTCTGTCCTCTTCACTCATACGCATTAATACACAAATATATTTAATATTTTGGAACTGGGTATGTAATGACATCGGACACACAGTCACTGAGAAACATACAAAAAATCCAGACTGGGATTTTATTCAGAGAGAAGATTAGTATTTTATCCAGACTGGTTCAGAGAGAATAAATCCAGACTGGGATTTTATACAGCTTTTAATGAAAATAAAAGCTGTATAAATCAAGAATTTATGTTAAAAATAATATTTATGATTTTGATATTCTGATTGCAATATGCCAATGCAGGAAAATGTAAGGGGAAACAAATTTTTATATTGTTTAGAACAGTGCTGTCTAACCTGTGGTCCACTGCTGTAATGAATACAGCCCAACATAAAATTGTAATGTTCCTTAAAACATCGCAATTTTTATGCACTTAATATTTTTATTTTTTGAAATTCACTATAACAATCATCAAATATTCCACTAATAAAGAAAAGGAAATTTGTTTCATTTTTATACTAAAAATATATAAAAGAATAATAAAGGTAATGAAGTTTTTATTACTTAAATACTTATCTACATTTCCTGTTTCCATTTTCTAAAATATTTCTTAGTTCAATGATTAAAATTTCTACACCTGCTTAATGATTTTTAAAAAATTTCTGAACAAAAAGATTATTATTATGCTATGACATTTATATTTATTTGTCATGGTGGATATCTTATATTGTACATTATTTACTAACTTTTTTTGTTTAATAACCATCATTAGAATTAGTATATTTTGTGTGTGGCCCAAGACAATTTTTTCTCTTCAGATGTGGCCCAAGCAAGCCAAAAGGTTGGATACCCTTGGTTTAGACAGACTGTCATTCAATTATGTAAATATTAATTTAATTCACATTCGTTTTCTCTCCCTTCATGAAAATTAGCCGTTAGAAAAATACACCATTGTTTTTGTAGACCTACTCTACAACACAATATCATTAAGATAAATATAATTTAGCTATTTTTAGGTTATGTTCATTGATATCTATATCATCTCCTCCTATTTTAGAAAAATATTTAAAGATTTAACCTAAAAATAGCTAAATTATATTTATGTTCATTGATATCTATATCATCTCCTCCTATTTTAGAAAAATATTTAAAGATTTATTAGTCATATCATATTATGATACTTAATATTGTATTATTTCTTTCATTTTTTAAGTTCGCTTTTTATAATTATATAAAATTATGATATTGTATCATATTATTAATATGATATCAATAATATGATATGCTGTATATCTAAATGTGAGACATCATTTGAAATGTTGTCTCACTTTTAGATAGCAGTATGGTGCCGTAATAGGAGATAGTTGCATTCAAGATAGTTGACTAGTTCTGGTAAATTTTGTTTAAGAATTTTTGTTAAATGATCATTTCATCTGTATAATAATCATTGAATCTATAAGCTTCTAATCAGTGTTTACAGGTTCGTTTCTCTCACTTTTAGATAGCAGTATGGTGCCGTAATAGGAGATAGTTTCATTCAAGATAGTTGACTAGTTCTGGTAAATTTTGTTTAAGAATTTTTGTTAAATGATCTGTTTACAGTTTTTTGGGCCGCATTCATTACAGCGATGGGTCGCGGGTTGGACAGCCCTGACTTAAACAAAAACTTATTAGCTATTATTATTTAATTCACCATTTAAAATAATTTAAAAAAATCATGGTAAATTAGGTAAATTAAGCCAAAGACAATTGATTTTCTGCTGGGAAGAAAACATTATAATTTTTCTATGATATTTGCACAATTATAAAATGCATATTAGAATGAAACTTTGAATTTTGAATACCGTTATACTTGTAGATAAAAGGCTAATTGCTTCTATTGGGTCTAGCAATTGAGAATCGGACGAGCAAAATATTTAAAAATTAACGGGGGGTATTTTTACAGTCAGCATAGTGATTTTAGGTAGCATTTTCCTTCAGCATTATTATTATCGATAAATTGGAAACAATTCGTGTATATCTTCTAAAATTCCTAGAAAATCTTTAGCAAAGATTCGATAGTAATATGTTGTATCTTATAGAAATGGAAGCTACAAAAATAGTTGAATTTTCAACTTATTTATAGCACAGTCAGCAAGATTTGACTTAAAAGAAAGCTAAGCAGATATATTATTGCAATTAATTTCGTAAATTTGTTCGGCAGTAAGAAAGTATATATATTAGAGGATTTCAATTTTTCAGTTGAAGTTTGGTTTCATTTGGATGATTACATAAACAGTCAAAATATTAAAATAAGTTCCATTAAAAACTTCTACTGAATTATTTGAAAACGTTTATATTCACAAAAGATTAGTGTGTGACGCCAGACATTTTTTATTTATAAAGTGTAAAAAAAAATTTTAATGATGCTTTGGAAAAAGATAAGGAAATTGATAAGGTACTGAACATAGATTTTCTCATTTCTATGAACAATTTCATGAATAACAAGAATATTAAGGTTTCTCCAGCAAAGTCTGGAGATTTTATCTTTATTGCTAACAAGTTCTATAAAATATCTATTGTACTTTATTTTGCTAAATATTTCTAACCTATGTAGTAAACATGAAAATACTCATATTCTTCTATAAAATTATGTAAGTTCATGTCAAAAAAATGGAATCTTGCTTTTATTTACTGACAAAGACTTAATTAGCATCAATATCCTTTATCTGACCAACAACTATTGGATAGAAAAGTGAAGAGTACATTCATCTCATCTCTTAAAATATTTTCTCGTTTATCATGTGACCATGCCGGATTTAAGGTGGTGTAGCCCTAAGCTATACCCTCTAAGAGGCCCCTCTACTGAGGATATTTTAATTTTAACAGATTTTCATTTTCATCAAAAGACTCTCATAAAATATTTTATTACAAAAAATACAAATAGAAACATTTTTAATTATTAAAAACTAACAGATTTTTTCAAATAAATGATAATATCAGTTAAACTAAATAAAATAAAACAGAAGATATTTTTATTTATTTCTATTTAAAAAATAAGAAAACAAAAATTAAACGCAATAGTTTGCTTATAATGAATGAATAAAATCTTATATTTTCGATTATGTGTGTATTTATCTTTTTGTGCCGAATAATATCCTAAATCAGGCATGGGCAATCTTTCCTAGTTTGGGGGCCAAATTATCATTCTGTCTCCGAGTCAACGGCCGGACAAAATTATTAAATAAAATAAACTAATATTAAATGAAAACAAGTTGCTAAAATTAATTATAAAGATAAAAATATTTTAATCCGATTACTATGCTTTTAAATCAGACATCAAATCGAAAATGGTAATAAATTCTCTACTGCGATCCGTTTTACATGACTTTAGTTAACTCCCATTTATAGTTAACCTTAATTGAAGAGACTCGTCGATCATCGAATTCGGCCTTGAAAGTTCTTCAGTTGAAAAGACTATAGAAGAGCCATGAAAACAGACCATGTTTTTCTCCCATCATGAATCCGACCAACTTCGCTGAAATAGATCAGGGCCGGGGGTTGCCCATATGTGGTCTACGGTGATAAGATTCTTTTAGAAAATTATATAACCAAAATAGAAAGATCCTAAACTTTTTCTAAGGGGTGCATTTGTTGACTAAGATATCATAAAAGGATGACAAGTTAAAAGTAAGCCAATTTTCTTAGACTTTCATTGGCCGTTATATGAATCATGGGTTTGAATAATGCCAGCAGTCTGAAAAAAGTGAAACGCTGTTTTCAGAGAAATTTCAGGGTCGAAATTTCTATAATTAAATTATATATTAAAATTATAATTTAAGCGTTTTAAATTTGAAACAACAATTAAAAACATATCTATTTAGGAAATTGCACAAATATCTAACCAAATATTAAATACAAACACGGTGAAATTAAGAAAAGTATTGAGTTAATAGATCGACAAAACGATTTTATTTGATTTTGAACCGATTTCTTACGCAATGATGTTTATTCTGGTTAACAGTTAATCAAATGTATTTTTGTAAGACATATGCATTTTAAAATCTTTGGAAATATGACACTGTAATGACATCTACAGTTTACTATATGAATTATTATTTATTGCTCTTTTCTAGAAATTACATAAACTATATTTGCTGAATATGTGAAATAATATTTATTACTTTTCTAGAAATTGCATAAACTATATTGCTGAGATATGGAAGATTTGATATTTGTTTCAATTCAAAATAATTATTATAAATTTTATTTATCGATAAAATTTTTGACATTATGGGCCGCGATTTGCCCACCCGTTTTAAACGGAACCTCAAATCAAAAAAAGTGACTAGACTTCGATTCCGATTCCCTTCTGAAACACCAAACTTCCCTACCAGGGGGAATTCCCCACTAGTTGAGAACTACAGTTCTAGAATCATAAACAATATGGCCGATTTCCGGTATCGAACATCTCTTGAGAACATCCACATATAAATTGACTTTTATTTTGGATTATTGATCACCATAACACGTCAGGCGCAAAAAAAGTTAGGAATGGAAATTTCTAGAAGAAAGGAAACGTTGCAATCTACTTGGGACAGACAGTGAAAGGAATCAGATTACGTGAAATTTTAGTGGTATAAAAATATTAAAGAAATGGGATATTTCGTATTTTGACTACATTTCGCATTTTGTCGCAGATTCGTAACCAATAAAAAAATTAATTAATTGATGATTAAAAATGAAAATACGGAAGTACACGTCATTTGGAAACATTTAGCATTTTGTCGCTATTGTGAAAAATCACCATCACTAATGATAAAAATATGCCAATTTTTACTTGACTGAACTGGAGTCTAATAATTAAGAATTGGAACAAAATATTCATATGAGAGTTATAGTTTCAGCAATAAACGAAACATAAATTAACCAAAGAGAACTTTGATAAGCAATGACCGCAAATATTTATATTAATGGCATATTATATAAAATGATAATAAAATATATAATAAACTAGTATTAATTACTTTATAATATTAAGTATATAAGTTTGACAAGAAAGTTATAATGGATTAATATTATGAAACTTTTTGATCATATTTTTTGTAACAAGATTATGAATCAAAAAATTACAGTATATATTATAAAAAATCGCTAATTTTGATTCTCACTTCTTTATAAATAAAAAAAAAATGCTAGAGAATGTAATTAGTGAAGTTCACAATGAATTTGGAGTAAAGAATATAATGTGATATTCATTCTTACGTATAAATATCTTAATATGCTTTTTGCTGTCATTAATTTTAATAATCTCAGTAACTTGCAATTATTAAGATTATTTAAATAGAGGAATTATGCTATATATATATATTATATATTTTCCATAAATATTTCTTTCGTTTGAAATTCATAAGGCTATATTCAATTGCCTGCATTTTGATATAACATTAATTAATTAAAATTTTATTAATTAATTAATCTTGTATAAATATATAATACTTAGGAAAAATTATCAGTGTTATTATAAATAAATACAGTACTAATTCTATTACAAATTATTTATGTAGTTAAAAAAGTAAACTTACTAAAGCTTTCTCTTTCGGAAATGCAGATTATACTAGAAAAATGAATTTTGATATTTTATTCTTATAATAAACTATAACAAAACGGGAATCCGAAATGAAAAATTATTTATTCATATGTTGTATTGATTATTAATCATTTGCAATTAAAAGCCAAAAGAATAAAGAAACTAAAATATAACGTAAAAGAACATACTAAATATATACTGATTTATCTCATTTAATTTGTTCCATATGCCTAGGTCATGAACGATATTAATTTTATACGAAAATTAATGAGCAACAATTGATCCACAGGATATATTAATCGCTTTAGAAAGATTATTTTTTATTCGAAAATGATAACAGCTTAAATGGAAAACATTCAAATTTTTGAGGTTTCTTTGTAATAAATAGGAAAATATTTGAGTTTAATTGTATACAATACAGTGATTATATAATTAAAGATTCAAAATAGAATACGTTCGAAAGTTAGGCGATTTCTTTTGTTTCGTTCAATAAGCGTTGAACAGAAGTAAAACATTATTTCCCCGGTTTGGCGGGTAATCCAAGGTATAAGCCCTTCGGGGTTTTGGGTCCTAACGCCCAGTGAGAGTCGGCCGCGTGGAAAGGCTTCGACTTTTCATTCTGGAGGACCCTGGTTCGAGTCTTGGATCTCACCCCTTGAAAATGCTTATCATGGGGTCGGGGTCCGGCACGTCCTGCGGAATGGACAGCCTGTGGAAGGGCTTGTTTCGCCCCGTCATTTAATATTCTGACAGAATGGAAAGTGGCGTCATCTGTTGACAAAAAAAAACATCCAGAAGGATTGTATTGAGCTCTCTAGCTGGGAATTTATGCCTACCTTAAGCAAACGTGTGCATATCTAAAATTTTTTTGGGGACTAAATTGTCATTTCATAAAAATTGACTTTCCAGTTTAAAAAATTTCAATATCTGTAATAGCTACACCATGGTCTATAAATATATATGGTCATTCCACTTCGACGCCATGTGATTTTGAAATCCCATCACTAGAGGCGCTGTGTACCAACTAGTGCTGAATTCGTAGTGTCAGTCCACGAAAGCCTCACCTAGCTAAGGTGGATGAGTCCAAACGCGAAAGGGAGAGTCGGAGTCGTTACAATGACAGGTGGGAATGGTTTCGGTTTCGATTTACTTTTCTTTGCATATTTCTGTTATTTGTCATCTTATGTTTTCGCTTAGCTTTTTCTATTTCTGATGGCTAGCACATTCAACTTCAGTTATCTTGCGTTTGAAAACATCCATGTGCGAAGCTTCCTATTTTGTCATTGGACTTGTTCAGTTAGCGCATGCATACTTGCGTCGATGGTCGCAGCTAACCTGGACGGACAGTAATTTGATGATAATTTTTTCTTGCGTTTGAAAACATCCATGTGCGAAGCTGTCATCCCTATTTTGTCTGGACTCATTCAGTTAGCACATGCGTAGTTGCGTCGATGATCGCGGATAAGCTGGACGGGCAGTACTTGTAACCTAATCTAGATTGTTGTTTGAGAACTGATTTTATTTATTTTTTGACGAAAAATACCAATATGTTGTTTTGTGCCTGGCTGCAATTCAGGATATAGATCCTGTAAAGAAAAACACCATATGTTCAAGGTAAAACAAGGAAACTATGAGCAGCCCTATATCTGCTATGATAAATGTTTATTAACCAATGTATTACTCCTGGCAGCAGATGTGATATCTCATATTTGGAATTTTATTTTCGGTATGAGATCTATAAAAATTTTCAAATCCTTCTAACTGTAATATATGTTCTTGGCCCCACTGTAACATATCTGCTACTATTTTTCCAATTACTCTTTCGACAATCAATTTTCATAAATAAAGCTAATTTAGATTTAATAAATAAAATTATATAAAACTCACATCCAGAAGGATTGAGGAATTTATGCCTACCTTAAGCAAACGTGTGCATATCTAAAATTTTTTGGGGGACTAAATAACTATTCACTTTTCATCTCCAGTCACCAAGTGGTCCAAAAATGGCTCCCTTTTGTGATGAGCAAGATTCAAAGAACATATGGAAATTCTATCCATTAAATTTTTCTTGCTTAATTCATATGGCACCCAAACAGAGTTTTGACACAGAACCAAGCCTTTTAATGTGATCCAAAGCAGTTGTCTGATGAATTCCAAGCTTGAAGGCTACATCTACGGAAGTTAATATGGGATTTGTCCTGATCATACTGCGGAGCACTGCCCAGAACTGACTAATGGCCTTCATGATCTGGGTTCATTTTTCAAAGAAAAGTTACCCAAATGAAATTTTGTAAACCATTTTTGGCATGTCCGAGCTGTTACTGTGGCCTCTTCAAACACTTCACATAAATTTTTTGCTGCCTCCACTGTGTTATTTCCTTTTTGGAACTCATACAGTATACAATGTCTTAAGTGGACTTTTTCTTCATTCATGTTAATGGTTCTAAAAGTTTAAGGAAACTGAATAATATTAAAAAAAAAGTCCATAAATCATCTACCATATGCAAATTACCTGCTCAAACTGGTTTTAGTCCAGTCAGAATTCTTATTAAGGACCGACAATGAATAAAATGCACGTGTTCAAAAACGACAGAACTTTCCCTTACACCCAATAAATAAGAGATGATGCCATCTTAGCCTAAATTAAAAATAATTAATAATTAATTCCAGCAGATGGTGGCATTATATTATTATTGTTAAGAAATTATTAAAATAGTAGTTTAGAACTAAATTTGTTTATTAAAGGCAAAATTAGGCTTGTTTAGAATTATCCCTTCACATATTAGCTGAAAAAATTTACATTCAAAAGGGGTCATAAAAGTGATGGCCCTCAAATTTGACAAATTTTTAATGTTATACTGATTTTTGTCAAAATAGGAATATGGGATATAGGTTTCATATATTCAGATTTATATTAACAAAATAGTGAAAATTTGACATAATTAGTTTATATATTAATTAGTTAGTCTATATATTAATTAGCATTTACCACTTTTGATTGGCCAAGCTTTTCATAAACTGCTGAGTTAAGAAAGATAATTGATTGGCTGCTTTTAACATACAAATGAAAAAGAATAAATTAGTATAATGTAACCTAATACAGTGGTACCTTAGTTAACGACAGTAATCCGTTCCAGGATTACCATTGTTAATCAAAACCATCGTTATCCAAGGTGTAATTCCCCATAAGTTTTAATTGAAAATTGATTAATTTGTTCTGGCTCCTTCCACAACCATAGTAAATATTAAAAACACAGATAAAATTCATTTAAAATGTCCTAAAAATATGGAAAATATCATTTATTTATTATATTTGCTACAAAAAAATTAACATTAATAAAATGAATTGTTCGTGAAAACAGTTTTTAATTAATAATCTTCACCAGAAGGACAATTGGGCTCACTTCAGAGTTTTTTGACAAACTAACCCATAAACACTGATTAGCAGCTTATAGATCAATTATTATTATACAGATGAGATTCGATTTTGCCTTTTGATGGCAAACAAACAGTGACACGCACTCGCTGATTTATTGTCTATATGAACTGTAAGATCTTGGACAGAGGTTTTTTCTTCTAATGGAATCAGAAACTGCAACTTCACACCACTTGCAGGTGACAAATAATATATAACACACACAATAGAATCAGCTTAAACTTTTACATACTAACCAAACCTCAAGGGAACTTTTTAATCCAAATCCTATACTAATCAGCCATATTTTAATCCCTTGATTTTTTACGGATTTTAAAGATTGAATTAATTTAACTATTCTTTAAGACTGAGCCTCTATGTATTGCCTGGCTAGTGCCACAGAGTAACATATACAGAGTGCTCACTCATATATTTACTATCAGCGCCTTAGCGGTGAACCAAAGAACTATTATATCTTATTTTTTATTCAATTTTATATCTATATGAAAATTCAAAATTATAAAATTCGGATTATTATAACGTCAGCAATAATCAATTTATTTAGATGATTTTCTTCACATTTTGATATATTGTATATTTTAGAAATACATTTAAAAATTAACTTGAATGAATTTCAATAATATACAAATACTCCTCACTTAACGACCGAATTCCGTTTTCATAACTGGATTGTAGAACGAATTGGTCGGTAAGCGAGTAATTTGTTCGTATGTATTTAGAACAAGTTACTCGCTTAAGTTTTCATGGCTGTAAAGAACATTTTTACCTTAATTATGCACAAAAGTATTTTTCTTCATCAGATTTATGGAACTACGAATGCGGGTAATTATATGAAACAGAAGTCGTAAGCGACGCATATGGGCGAAAATCAAATTTTCCATTGAAAAAAAAATCATAAGGTCGGACATAAGTTCGAGCAATCGTTAAACAGGTAGATCGTTAAGTGAAGAGTACCTGTATATGAATTTCATTCAAATTGGATAATGTTTATTTGAGCCATCCTGTTGACAGACGAACAACAACGGGAAAACCTGGTTTAAATTATATCCTTTTTTCGAATTCGGAATGGAAAGAGCTTAACAAAAATACTTTTATAAATAAATTCCTTTTTTTTTTCACTGTCGTCTTCCTTTAATGCAAAATTATATTATTTATAATTTAATTTCAGGTTGGTTACGCACTCTACAACACTTTCAACAGCTTAAATGAATTAAGTAAATTTGTTTATGGAACGAATGTGAAGTGTAATACTACTCTAAATGAATACATTTATTTATAAATGAATGTCTTGATTAAAATGATTCGACAGCAGTGCATATTGTATATTGTCAAATTTTTATTATAATTCAATATAACTTACGATATTTGCTGGAATATATAATTCATGCAATTAAATATAAAATAAATTTTGTCATTTTTGTTTTAATTAATTTCGAGTAACAAAACTCATAACATAGTGAAAAATAAAGCAATTATAATAACAACATAGTACATTGATTTAATAAAATTCTGTGATGAAAGCATCCAAAATATTTTCAGATCAATATTAAATTCTGATAATAGATTATATTCAAAATTTTTACTTATATCTTTTTAACTCTCGAAAATACAACATAGTTTTAATATCTTTAAATTATAAATTAATTGGCATTAATTGATCTTCTATAATAAATGGATAAAAATAGAATGAGCAGATCCAAAACAATCCAATGAAAATTTTGAATTCGATCAGATTTTTTTATGATCAATAATTATGGATTAATTAAAATTATCATGATTAACCCATTATAACAAGCAAATTTTCCGATAAGTTAAGGATTTGCTATACAGTATTCTCTTAATATGATCTAGCATAATTTTATTTAACTGCATATAAAATGTTATTTTGATCAGACATCGTAATATTGTTGATCCTTAGATTAATTAACAGACAAATAAAATTGCCACGATACAGTACAGTGGGTGATCGGTTAACGAACCTAATCCATTCTAAGATAATGTTCGTTATCTGAATTGTTCGTTAACTGATCATCAATTTACCATAGATTTTTATGGGAATTTAATTAATTCGTTCTGGAGACCAAAAAATAAAAAATAATTATATAATTTCTTACTACGTTTATTTATATGTAATAACCATAATATAAATAAAAATTTATATAATTTCTTACTACATTTATTTATATGTAATAACAATAATATATAGTCTTATGTTTATTTTCCCTTAAAGAATCTGTCAAATATCGATTGCTTTCCTCTCTTCTTCAGGATTTTTTGGAAGTGATTAATAGCATTGTCGTTGTAGCGATCCCAAGCCTATTGGTAGAATCCCCATCCTGTTATGGGTACATTCCAGGGCCGTGCGGTGCTATGAGGCAGAGAGGCGGCCGCCTCAGGCGGCACCGTAAGGGTTTTCAATGGTTCATTGTTAAATATTGGCTTTTCAGTGGTTTTTTTCAATTAACTATCCATTTCACTTTTTTAGAAAATTAATAATGGACAATTATACTCATTTCTAACATATTTATGAAGTTTCAAGACAAATGAAGTAATTTCACTAAGCTGTAGAATAGTCATTTGCTAATGGAAGAAAAATATATGAATGTTGAATTTTTGTTTGTGTGTGTGTGTATGTATGTATATATCTATATATATATATATATATTTATTGGGTTGTTCGTAAAGTAATTTCATTTTTTTTTCATGAAAATGAATGACAATTTTTTTATAGTATATAAATATTTTAATTATCTATTGACCATTTTGATCCAACACATGTTGCCATCTTTCCAGTAGTATTGTGATTCCATGCTCGTAGAATTTCTGATCTTTGCTTGCAAAAAACTGAACCAAGTAATTTTTGACCAAGTGTTTTGCCATCTAAAGAATTCTGTAAAGACCAGAATAAGTATTACGTATTTTGTCATCTAAAGAATTCTGTAGAGACCGTAATAAGTAATAATTGGAGGGTACCAGATATGGAGAATATGGTGGGTATGATAGCATATCCCATCCGAGCTGTAACAGCTTCTGGCAAGCCATTAAACTTGTATGAAGTTCAGTATTGTCATGATGAAACATTGTCTTTTCTGTTAATCAATTCTGGCCTTTTCTGTTTGATGGGATCACTCAATTTGTCCAATTGATGGCAGTACAATTCCAAATTAATTGTGAAATTGTCTGGAAGAAGCTCAAAAAAAGGCAATTCCCTCAAAATCCCAGCAAACAGAGGGCATCATTTTTTTTATGAATATTTGGTTTCTGAGTGCTTTGATCTGGTTCATTTCTTCTGCTCCATGGTCACTTGCATTCAACTTTGTTGTAAACAATCCATTTTTCATCAACAGTTGTGATCTGCTTCAGAAAAGACTCATTTTCTTCATGTTTGAGCAGTAAATCACTGATGTCAATGCAATGGAGCAAATCTTTCTTTGAGAACATGTGGAATTCAAATATCAACATTTCAACTGGTCGTGAATGGTTGAATTCAATAAATTCAAACTTGTAGCAATTTCGCATGTTGTTATTCAGCGGTTTGCTTAAATCAATACCTTTATTTTGTCATCATCAGCTTCGACTAACTCCTGCACGTGATGCATCTTTAACATCAAAATTGTCAGAATGAAATTTTGCAAAACCAGTTTTGGCACTGGCATTCTGTTAACACTTCTCATTTCCCTACACTTCACATAACTTTTTTCTTTCTTGAACAGCATTCTTACTTTTTAGTAATAATAAAACAAAGCATGCCAAAAATCTCCATTTTATTTTCCATTTTTGATAGGACACCAAAAAAAATTACTGCATAATAAAACAAAGCATGCCAAAAATCTCCATTTTATTTTCCATTTTTGATAGGACACCAAAAAAAACTACTGCACAGAATCAAAAAAATTTTTATAAATATACCTTGAAACATCAGCTGTCGAAATTTACAATGATAATATGGCTCAAATGAAATTGTCGGGTAAAAATACAACTAATGCCACTGGTGGGAAAAAACAAAATTACTTTCCGAACAACCCAATTTATATATTGATTAGATAATGCTTTTGTATGCCACATTTTTTTTGCAAATCTTTTTATATTGAATCTCTTCATAGTGAATTTTCGTGTCCTATTTTTGTGCTTATGCTTAAAATTAGATTGGATATAGCTTAAATTATTATTTTGAATGTTAAAAACTAAAATTTTATTCTTTAATTAAAAACTTTATTTGATTTAATTCTATTTTTGTTCTTTTATTTATTTTAAAATTTTTTATATCAACATGAAATACTTCAGCCAAATGTAAATAAGTCACCCATCAATCAACTGTTGATATTGGGAGTAGAAATTAGACAAAATGCAATAGTAGAAGTAATTTAATTTATGTAATAATTGTATGTAAATGCAATTTTATAGTAAAACTAATGCTGACATACAAATGTAAAATAATACCGAATAACTTGATAATTCCTGACCTTGGAGAATTGGTTAATGTTTTTTTGTAAACTGCATTTTATGAATTTACTAATGAAAAATACCAAAATTTTGTAATTTAAAAAGTTAATTTACTTTTTAAAATTGCATTATAGCAAAAATGCATAAAGTGAGATCGTGTATAATGAGGGATATCTGTACAGTATACTCTGAATTTATCCAAGTTGCTGATTAACTGGGAATGATTTGCAACCTGGAAGTGATGCATAATTATTATTTTACTTTAGACATGAATTTTTAAATGCCTCAGATTCATTTCTTTATTATATCTTAGATAATTGATGATCAAAATTAGAATAAAATTACAAATACAGTAATACCTCAACTTATGTAAATTCAGAAGTATGTAACTTCTCATCCTGCCCCTCATCTACTTGTTTATTTCACTATTACATAGTGCATATTTCATTTGTTGATTGAGAATCTTTGATTACAACTATGTATTATAAACTTTTATAATTGTTGTTTTCTTGCTAATAAAGAGGCAGTTGAGAATCTAATACATATGTATCTGAAATTAGATTTGGGAATCTGTAGGTACCCTAACTTATGTAATTTTCGACTTATTTTATGCTTCCCGGTCCCACCTGTTACGTAACTCCGGGGTATTGCAATAATTTTTTGCTACAAATAAACCAATTTTTTATTTCCTTTTTCAATAAATTATATTATAACGTGTGTATGCAAGCAATTTATTGTTTTAATATTAATTTCATATACCAATATTTTTTATTTTTAGTATTTAGCAAATTATCCAGTGAATCAATTTCCCTAATACTCTGGATAATTGGAAGTCTACTGTAGTCAGTTTAATTTTTGGTAATTACAGGACTGTTTTTGGGATAATAAGTGAAGTTCATTCACAGCTATCCCTCAGTTAACAAAGATTATTGCAGCTTTAAAATTTGTTCATTAAGTGAAAATTCATAAATCTGAAACTCATTTCCCATTAATTCTAATGTGAACATTTTTTAATTGGTTCTTTGATACCAGAAAATTACTGCATTTTACCTATTGATGATAAAGATTTAATGTAACGTAATGTTATGTAATGTATAATTATGTATATACTATAATACATTAGTTTATGATAGATAATACCTATTTAGCCTATTACTTTCCATTTGTGTCTGAATTTTAGAGCCAATAAGTGCCAAGTGATCTACAACTTAAACTTAAATTCTGTACTTCATAATTTAATAGGGGAATAAAATTGCCACTGTGGTTTTGTCTATTAGTTAAAAATATTCATCAAATATTGTCTTAAATTATGTACTTCATAAAAATCTTTATTCTGCTAAAACAATTGGCAAAAATAAATCCCATTTTCTAAAAGCATTGCTATTTTCAATTCTATTTATTCAAAAGTAATAATTATAGATCCAAATGATCCTGATAAAGTTGCCAAATTGAACCTTTGAGACACCATGGAAATTTTAATTCGAATAATTTAGAATTATCAGGTTCATTTGGATTAAAATTCCCTTGAAGTTTGGATTGTAAGTTTGTGTTGTAATTATAAATTTTATTATGGTAACTATTTTTAAAAAATGAATAGAATAAAAAATACTATATTTTTCAAATTTATACATGTTAAAAATACAGTAAACCCTTTCCAAATGTGAGGGTTATGTCATTAATACATTCTGTGTATGGCAAAATAGCGTTCTGCGAAGTTAACTTTTTATGGAAAAAATGTATTAGGTTATAGTTCAAATTAAGAAAGTATGTATAATTTAAAGAAATCTAAATATTATTTTTAATTAAAAAAGAAAATAAATCAAATGCTAATTGGAAGGATTTTTATTACTACTTAATAAGTAGGTACATGATGAAATTATTATTTTTTTAAATCTGGTGATTTTTGTTTGGGATAATGGCTGATGCAGAGAGAACAATTATAATTTCAAAATATAAAAACTTTTATTTTTAACTTTACAGATACATTTATGAAAAAGTTTAAAGCATAAATAAAGTTTTTGCAAGTTGAAATTATAATTGTTCTCTCTATATAATGCAATTGGTTTTTAATGCTAACAAGTAAAAATAAATGCACTATTTATTAGCTGAATTTATCATTGAATGTAACTTATTCTTTAAAAAGTGCATTGAATAATATTACGTTAATAACAAATGACTGCAACAAATTTGAAGCTTTTAGCCATGATAAAAATATATTTAAAAATTTATTTTCGAAAATAAATAAATATTAAAGCATACCCATAAATTTACAACAAAATAAAAAAAGAAAATTTGAAGAAATAAAAACAACAAAAACCATCATGCCTCGAACCCACGACTATTGGGATATGAAGCGCACGTCTTACCGAGTAGGCTACGGCTACATCATGTAGTATTTTAAAAGGACGCGTATATAAGTCAGAATTGGTTTTGGTCAAACTTTACGAATTTTTTTCTGGAGTTTGCTTGAGTATTGTGTCGAATGGCTGGCCCAATAAACTTTATTAGTGGAGATCTGCATATACAATTTTTTTCGGCAAAATCGATGAGTCACGACCTGTGGAGTCTCCTTGTAAGTATTAAAGTAAGGGGGCAACAGATAACTTATCTGCATTACTATTACTGGATTTTTACAGAATTACTTAGCTAAAATAATCATTACTGATTATGATACAGGATACTTTACAGTTTCAATATATGTTCAAATGAAATTTATTTATATTTTATCACACTGGTTCTTTGTTTAAATAAAAATTATATTAGAAAGTATAATTGAACTGTTCATAATGACGTAAACTGCTATATGTTTATCCAATATTATGTAGTAATAATCACACAAAAAGCAGTAATATATATAAATTTTTTATTTGTTGCAAATTTAAATGAAGTTAAGCCACATACAATTATTTCAAACGCATTTAGAGTTTCTCCCCCTTCAAAATTTTTTGTCTCACAATATGTGATTATAATAACATTGTTCTCCAAGCTGATCGGAGAAACAGTTTGCATTAGCCAGAACTGTTTTATAACAATGTATTTCCACATGTTACATAGTCTTTATTTCTCTAACAAGTACACACAAATATTTTATATTTTATTTTATAACTAAAACATTGTTTAGTCATAAAGATGCAAGCATTTTAAGAGTGATGTCATAGTTTACAGAACTCTTCCCCCTATGTCATTTACCATCTCAAATCTATACTCTACCTCCTAAAATGAGACATAAATTATGGATTCTTCCTAGCTATTGGGTTGTTCAGAAAGTAATTTCATTTTTTTCATGACAATGAATGAGAATTTTTTATAATTTATAAATATTTTAATTAATTATATATTGGCCATTTAAGTCCAACACATGTTGCCATCTATCTGGTAGTAGCATGATTCCATGCTCATAGAATTTTTGATATTCTCATTTAAACTAAGTGTTTTGTCATCTAAAGAATTCTGTAAAGACCAGAATAAGTAATAATCAGAGGGTGATAGATATAGAAAATATGGGTATGGTAGCACATCCCATCTAAACTGTAGTAACAGCTTCTGGTAAGTCATCAAACTTGTATGAAGTTTGGCATTGTCATGGTGAAACACTGTCTTTTCTGTTAATCAATTCTGGCCTCTTCTGTTTGATGGGATCACTCAATTTGTCCAATTGATGGCAGTACAATTCCAAATTAATTGTGAAATTGTCTGGAAGAAGCTCAAAAAAAGGCAATTCCCTCGAAATCCCAGCAAACAGAGGGCATCATTTTTTTTATGAATATTGGGTTTCAGAGTGCTTTGATCTGGTTCATTTCTTCTGCTCCATGGTCACTTGCATTCAACTTTGTTGTAAACAATCCATTTTTCATCAACAGTTGTGATCCGCTTCAGAAAAGACTCATTTTCTTCACGTTTGAGCAGTAAATCACAGATGTCAATGCAATGGAGCAAATCTTTCTTTGAGAACATGTGGAACTCAAATATCAACATTTCAACTGGTCGTGAATGGTTGAATTCAATAAATTCAATCTTGTAGCAATTTTGCATGTTATTATTCAGCAGTTTGCTTAAATCAATACCTTTATTTTGTCATCATCAGCTTCGACTAACTCCTGCACGTGATGCATCTTTAACATCAAAATTGTCAGAATGAAATTTTGCAAAACCAGTTTTGGCACTTGCATTCTGTTATCACTTCACATAACTTTTTTCTTTCTTGAACAGCATTCTTACTTTTTAGTAATAATAAAACAAAGCATGCCAAAAATCTCCATTTTATTTTCCATTTTTGATAGGACACCAAACATGCGAAAATCTCCATTTTATTTTCCATTTTTGATAGGACACCAAAAAAAAAGCTGTCAAAATTTACAATGACAATATGGCTTAGAATGAAATTGACAGGTAAAAATACAACTAATGCCACTGATAGGAAAAAAATGAAATTACTTTCCAAATAACCGAATAATAAATAATTAGCAGTTAAGATTAATTTTTTAATCTTAAAACTGCTAATTATTTATTAAATCTTTTTTCTAATAGTGCTATGCAGTAATTGGAACTCCCCTCCTATGAAAATATGCGATCGAAAAAGAAACCCAACATTAGTAATGGGGGCATTATATAAAAAAAATTCTGACACTGTTAAATAATTATTAAATGATAAAATACATTTTATTATTTAATAATTATTTATATGTAGTATATTTTACTTTTACTGTTTGATTTATAAACAAAAACTCAGCAATGCCAGGTATTTTAGCTAGTTTTTAAATAAAGCACAGTACACTACAAGAAAAAAAACAATATATGGAAAACGTATAGAAATTGCTAGCTGTGATTGATCAAACATATCTGAGCTATGCCATGTGACTGTTCTCTGTTCAACAATGTCTTCCCTCGCATGGATGAGTGAGATTGGAAAATAATAGACTTTAGATAGATAGCGATTAACAAAATCAGGAGTCATTAATGAAGAGATTTTTTCTTACAGCCACTTGTCGTTAACTAAGTATGTCATTATTTGAGGCCATTGTTAACCAAGGCATCACTGTATTAAAAAATTGCCAATATTGAGTTTTTGTCTATATTTTTATATAAAAAATAATAAACTTAATTTTCTAATAAATTCATACTTTTTATTGTGATAGTATTGAATAAGTAAATTCAACATACATGATTTTGATAATTGTAATAAAATAACCAGAAAGTCACTTTAAACTCATTGATTATTTGGCTAAATGGTAGATTACCTGCTGTTGGAAGAAGTGTCACCTATAACAGCAAAATTTTTAATAAATAAATATGTTGTTCCTCTGAAACACAAGGTAGAGATTGATTAATAGGAATTTTTGGTTTAAAGATTCTTATTTGTCAATGTATATTCGTCAAAAAAGCTCTGCGGAAGACGCTCGCTACTTCATGTGATGCAACACGTCTTCCACCAGCAGTAATCTACTATTTTGCCAATTATTTTTATTAAATATAACAAAAATAATATATAGATAATTCTCGACTTTCAGTTACTCATACTTAAGACTGGGATACAAGGGCTAGGGCCTGCTGGAAGACGTCACTTCTCACCCGATCGTAACTTAGCGATCTTGACAATTTTAATGTCGATATCGGGTGAGAGTGGCCTCTGTCCGGCTGGTACTGAATACCCCGATCTCCACTATCCCCCTCAAGAATAATAAACACCCCGAATTCGAACCGTGCGGGCACTATGATATCGTGCAGGTGTTCGAGAGGGTGTACGAGTTAGTGTGACAGAGGTCACGATGTCAACTTCCCGGGAAAAGGGGAAGAGGACATGTTTATTTGTTCTAAACAAGGAGAGACCGAGATTTTAACAAAGAAAAAGTGAGTCGGATTCCACACTTCAAAGTGTATGGACGTTTTTGAGACTGCTCTTCAGAAGAAAGAATAAGAACTGTTAACATATAGACCCAGTGATCGGACATTCTCACCGACACTAAACGGAAAGTAAGAAAAGGGGAGACTTTCGTCGTCACCAGTGACAATCATCCAGACACCACCTCTACCCGTAGCTTCGCCGCCTACCTCATCCGCCACCCAGTGAAGACCGAGACCCAGCCGGACGAGTAGCTGAGGAGACTTGTTGGCCAGATCTGCGAGGGAATAAATCGTGTAATTATAGAGGTATTTGTCCTCCGACGTAAATTGTCGGCATTGCTAAATGTAACTAAATCTCTCTCCTTAATAAAGGAAGATGTTTGTTTTAATGAACATTGTCTCCGAGTCCGTCTGTGTCTAGCATCTCCTACTCATCCTTACATATGCCACACATACCGCTCATAGGCCATCCGCCTGTTGAGAACCGCTGTTTTGATATCTTGCGGGCCGTGCGGGCCTCACAAGACTGTTATGTCTTCAATAACTTCTCTGATTGGGATTTTTTTAATTCAATAACTCAAATCTACATTTAAAAAAAAAACATGTTCAATTTTGTTCTGTGAGAGAATCATCATTAACCATTTTTAATTAGAAATCTTAAAAATTTAAAAAAAAACTTGCAGAATGCAATTCACAAGAATTAGAATCCCTAAGCAATGGTCTGATTTATGACAAGTATCCGTTTTGTGTCTGGTTCTTGTAGTTTTGTATATATTATGTTAAGATAACAGTATAGTGTCCTAGTAAACATTAGTAGTGAAAAATCCATAAACTTTGGTTAATTCTGACTTAAGAATTCATTGCAGAATTTGAACTGAATCTAGTTGTAAAACAAGGACTACTTTTATACTTACATAACAGCAAATGCCATTATGAACACATCTGATGAAAAAAATGCAATTTTTTTCACAGCTTTTTTTATATGCTAAATTATAAATTATTATATAATGTATGATAGATTACATCTTTTGATAGAAATTTAAAAGATTAAGACTTAATTTGAATTTTGACATGTTTGTACATCTCTAATTATAATGTTTTATTTTTGATACAATTAAGTAATAAAATTGCAGTTTTTGCATCCAGCAGAAATAATGAATTTTTAATATATTTCATATATTGAATAATTTTCAGCTTTAAAACAACAGCTGCACTTTTCGTAAGAGGAACGAATTGCAAAAATTTAGCTATTTTGAGAACACCATCCTCAAAACACAACACTATTACAGATGTTGCACTTATATAGCTATCTATTAGATGATAAAATCAGAATAAAAAATAAACTATATGCCAAATAATTATGTGGCTTACAAGGGGGAGACACAGCTGACCCCCCACCAATTTTGATCCGCTTGCATATGGTGAAAATACATCAAAAATTAACTGAATTATAAATTATTTTATGAATGGAATTGAAATTGATACACTTGAAAATTCATTTATCAATATATCAATAAATAATACTGTTTTAAATATCATGTGAAAGATAATTATAATGTTGCTATTATCAAGGAATTATGCCTTATTTACCGTCAAAATTGATGAATTATTTATATGACCCTTATCATTATTCAATTTTATACATCGGTATGAAAACTCAAAGTAATCAGTTTCCAGATTTATTAAAAACGATGGATATCGATTATAACAAACGAGAAGAAGAAGAAAATGCAACAAGTTTTACTTCAAATACCCATAGTATGTCTGTTCTGATCCAGAAATTTTAATAAATAAAGTTTTTTCAGCATTAGTATGATCTTTGTGTTCAGATTAGCCCATCAAATAATTTATTATTATTTATTTTTTCAAACAATTATTATACTGGGTATTATACTGAAATACATTTTCAATTTTTATTTAAAATTTTTTTAATCCATTTTCTGTAGAATTAATAATTACAAAATCTTATCGTTAGTAATTTCGGAGCAATTAGAATTGTATTAATTGGCATTATTTCAAAATCATTTGAAGAATCAAAGAAAAAACAGGTCACAACTGCAAAATTGTTGACTTAAAAATGATAGTTGTGAACTAACATTAAAAATTTTGAAATATTATTTTTTACCATTTAAGTTTAAGTCCATAAAACGTTAAGGATAACTGTAAGATGTTTTCATTCTAATTTATCAAAATATAGCAAAATTCCTGCTAAAAATATTTTGCAGTATTATGTTTGAGCTATAAGCTTCTATAAGTAACTCTATACAGATTCGCCTGCTATTTCCTTTGTTCTTCATTCAAGTGTTTTTTACTTTTCTTATGTTCTTCAAATGATATTGTACCTGTGAAAATTTTATTACAGATGAAACATTTAAAACTATTTTGTGATGAATCTGAAGGTTTTTCTACTTGATTTTTGCTATTATCTAAACATTTTAGTTTTGATACATTAGTAGAGTGCAGATTTTTCTTTTTTCCTGATGTATTACAGCATGAAGAAATATTCAAATTACCCACTTGTAAATTGTTTCCATTATCAATAATTGCAGTTTTATCATTGAGTTTTATTTTAAGATTATTCCTTTGTTCTTCATTCAAGTGTTTTTTACTTTTCTTATGTTCTTCAAATGATATTGTACCTGTGAAAATTTTATTACAGATGAAACATTTAAAACTATTTTGTGATGAATCTGAAGGTTTTTCTACTTGATTTTTGCTATTATCTAAACATTTTAGTTTTGATACATTAGTAGAGTGCAGATTTTTCTTTTTTCCTGATGTATTACAGCATGAAGAAATATTCAAATTACCCACTTGTAAATTGTTTCCATTATCAATAATTGCAGTTTTATCATTGAGTTTTATTTTAAGATTATTCCTTTGTTCTTCATTCAAGTGTTTTTTACTTTTCTTATGTTCTTCAAATGATATTGTACCTGTGAAAATTTTATTACAGATGAAACATTTAAAACTATTTTGTGATGAATCTGAAGGTTTTTCTACTTGATTTTTGCTATTATCTAAACATTTTAGTTTTGATACATTAGTAGAGTGCAGATTTTTCTTTTTTCCTGATGTATTACAGCATGAAGAAATATTCAAATTACCCACTTGTAAATTGTTTCCATTATCAATAATTGCAGTTTTATCATTGAGTTTTATTTTAAGATTATTCCTTTGTTCTTCATTCAAGTGTTTTTTACTTTTCTTATGTTCTTCAAATGATATTGTACCTGTGAAAATTTTATTACAGATGAAACATTTAAAACTATTTTGTGATGAATCTGAAGGTTTTTCTACTTGATTTTTGCTATTATCTAAACATTTTAGTTTTGATACATTAGTAGAGTGCAGATTTTTCTTTTTTCCTGATGTATTACAGCATGAAGAAATATTCAAATTACCCACTTGTAAATTGTTTCCATTATCAATAATTGCAGTTTTATCATTGAGTTTTATTTTAAGATTATTCCTTTGTTCTTCATTCAAGTGTTTTTTACTTTTCTTATGTTCTTCAAATGATATTGTACCTGTGAAAATTTTATTACAGATGAAACATTTAAAACTATTTTGTGATGAATCTGAAGGTTTTTCTACTTGATTTTTGCTATTATCTAAACATTTTAGTTTTGATACATTAGTAGAGTGCAGATTTTTCTTTTTTCCTGATGTATTACAGCATGAAGAAATATTCAAATTACCCACTTGTAAATTGTTTCCATTATCAATAATTGCAGTTTTATCATTGAGTTTTATTTTAAGATTATTCCTTTGTTCTTCATTCAAGTGTTTTTTACTTTTCTTATGTTCTTCAAATGATATTCTACCTGTAAAAATTTTATTACAGATGAAACATTTAAAACTATTTTGTGATGAATCTGTCGAGACAGAGTCTGTACAGATGAAACATTTATGTCTATTTTGTGATGTCTTTTCTAATTGAATTTCCCTATTAACCAAACTTACTGACTTTAATGATCCATTACCATTAATATTTAAATCATAATCATTTTCAATCTGATGTAATTGTTCCAGAGGTTCAGTTTCAGTCAATTCTTTAATTTTTTTTTCATGCTCTTTGCCATTTATGTGGTTTTTATATGATTCCATACCAGTAAAGCTGCAAACATTGCAGAGTGTACTCGAAAGAGAGTCAACAGTATCATCAGCTAATGAAAATTTATTGAATTCATTTAAAATTTTATTTTCTGATATATTTTCTTTAGTTATACTTTTATTCATCTGAATTTGCTTAATGAGCTCAGATTCTTTCATTTTTTTCTCATGTTTCTCACTTGATAAGTGCTGATTATATGGCACAATACCACTAAATCTTTTGTCACAAGTAGCACAGGAAAAAGGAAAATCAACTGAATCATTTAATGAGTTAATTTCATCATTTCTATCTTCACTTTTAAATTCACATTCTGAATTATTATTAAGTACAAGTGCATCTATAGTTACATATTCAACAGCAGATATTTCATCACTCGTGAGTTGATTGTGCCGGTTAACTAATTCCAATTCTTTTACTTTTTTTTTATGATTTTTACTAATCAAATGTGCTTCAAATGGAATACTTCCAGTACATTTTATTTTGCATATGGAACAAGAAAAATTAGAAGAAAGATCATCCGAATAATTATCAACATCTGAATTATTCCTATGTTGTTCTTCCTTTAAATGATTCAAATATAAATTTAAATCTTTGAATTCCAATTTGCAATGATTACAATACATTTTAATCTGAAATAAAAAATAAATAAATATATATATTACAAAATTAATTGATAATTTTAATCTATCCTGAAGATTTGTTTAAATTGTAAAATTAAAAAAACTAAAGAATAATTGTTATCAGATTTCTAACAGGTTTGTCATACATAAAAATGCTTAGCCCTGGATAGACTTCTATTTATTTGGTCAGTATTTTTATTAATTAATGATTAAGTATTTTGTAAACTAAATGGTCAGTATAAATAATTAAATGCCAATATCAAATTGCAATTTTGTTTATTTGGTTAGTATAATTTTGTTTTTTGGTCAGTATAAAATAATAAAATTGCAATAATACTTTTTAGTTGGTATTTTTTATTGGTTAGTATTTTTGTCTGACCAGAACTTTTTTATTGTAAAATGAGAGAAAATGTAAGTATGTGTATAAGAAAAAATGGTTTACAGGCAAACCTGTGCTGGTGGCCATTTGAGTTAGATGGCCAACCTGCAAATTGTGGCCCCCTTAATATCCTTCCAAGCATATTGCGGGATTTTTAACTATGTAAAATGGTCATCTGTATTTCGTGGCCATGGCCAGTGATATTTAATTTTGGCACTTTGTGTGCAACATCTACTGGGTGGCCAGCAAGTCGTGGGTAAGATTGTATACATTGCAAAGCCTGAAAAAAATGGTACCGATTGATAGGGGGGTCGAGACAAGAAAACATCCCTATTGGACCAGGGGTCAAAGGTCAAAGATTTATGAGATACAGAGACATCTAGGCGGCATAGATAGCAGAGCACGGGAACGGGATGCAACGCGTCACAGACTGTGGCGAGACCAGCGCAACATTAAACCGCATGGTAAGTTGATAAAAAGTGCGTATTTCGCCGTTGCGGCCGAGATACATGGCAAGAAATGAACTGTCCTGCCAGCTGAGAGCGCGTTCCGTCACAAGCTGCATCCAGTGCCGCCTGAACAATCGCATTGAAACTGACGGATTGTTTGCGATCAGAAACACCAATATCTAACCCGAGAACCACCATTATTTTTCCTTTCTTCTCTCAGCGAGCTAGTTTCTCACTAGATTTTTTTTGGACTCTCAGGAATATCAAGTGTTCCTTCGGACCCCCAGAATCGGCTTTTCCGTGGAATTTCAACCGCCAAAAGGCAGGGGTTTCTGCCATGCGCGAGTGGGCTTTTTTCACCCAGGGGATTTTCAGGCCCACAGAAATAATGGACATGAAAAAGACCCCCTTTCCGTCTGCACGCTGCACTTCGCTTAGCGTGAAAACAGGCATACACGCCGCTTAATTATTCAAAAAATACCTATCGCTCAAGGCTTCCCGGATGTGGCGCGTCGGCAAGTGGTGCTGGCACATGCAATGCACGGCAGACAGAAACCTGGCTGATACCACTAGAAAACGAGACTAAGTCAGTCGTCATGCACAGTAGGTGCTCGCCAACATAGTCAAGAAATGCGCATGCGCTGTGGAAGTAGACGCGTCGACAAGCCAAATACAACTTCTGAAGAGCTTCTGGTAGAACAAGCACATAGCGTAGTCCATATGGAAGTGGCCTACGGACCAAGAGGACCCAGCTTCGAGTCCCATGGATGACACAGCAGAATCATGGTCTATAAATATACTGTATATAGTCATCCCACTCCTACCAATAACAAAGGAAAAACTGTTAAGGTCTAGATTTTAATCACTAGGGCAGTGTTGGTGTCATTTTCTCCATCACAGCAGATGAATTTCTATAGAGTTACATGTAGAATCTTATAAATCAAACATAAACACTACAAAATATTTTTAGCAGGAATTTTGCTATATTTTGATAAATTATAATGAAACACCTTAGAGTTATCCTTAACGTTTTATGGACTTAAACTTAAATGTAAAAATAATAATTCAAAATTTTTAACTGTTAGTTCACAACTATCATTTTTAAGTCAAAAATTTTGCAGTTGTGATCTGTTTTTTTTTTTGATTCTTCAAATGTGTTTGAAATAATGCCAATTAATACAATTCTAAATACTCCGAAATTACTAACGATAAGATTTTGTAATCATTAATTTTACAGAAAATGGATTAAAAAAATTTTAAACAACAAACGAAAATGTATTTCAGTGTAATGCCCAGTATAATAATTCAGTTTGAAAAAATAATAATAAATTATTTGATGAGCTGTATTATTATATCTGAACACAAAGATCATACAAATGCTGAAAAAAAATATTAAAATTTCTGGATCGTAGCAAATATACTATGGGCAATTGAAGTAAAACTTTGTTCATTTTAATGTAAGTTGGTAAATAAGGCATAATTCCTCGATAATAGCAACATTATAATTATTTTTCACATGATTATTTAAAACACTATTATTTGTTATATTGATAAATAAATTTTCAAGTGTATCAATTTCAATTCCATTCATAAAATAATTTATAATTTAATTCAAACTTTTCTATGATGCATATATCCTTTAGTGAAAATAATTTTCTGAAATTTATTTTTGTATCTACTAGAAATGGTATGTACAGTATAATAGTTTTGAAAGAGGAAAATATCTCGTTATTTAAAATAATTTATTTATCATTTCATGTCTAGTATTGTATTAGAACTTTTTTGATTGGAATAAAGCTATCTGGGAACTGAAAATTTTTAGTGATTAATTTTGATAGCAATGAGATTTACTGTTCTTATTCATCTTTCTCCTGTTTTGAAAGATTATATACTGTAATTATATAAAACATCTTACTTTAAAAGCTCATTCCCATAGGTATTAGTAGTTTAGCACAAATAAATTTAGAGATGTTTGAATTTTTAGTTGCATTTAACATTTTCAATGGAAGATACTGTAATAGAAAAATTGGAAGTGGGATTTCTATAATAGATTTGTTTTCAATATAGAGAAGTATACACCACAACAACAGAATTATTTTAGATTTCACAGGAATTATTGACCCTCCTTGGCTGATATTTTTTATCCCTAAATTAAAAAAACTGAAATATATAATTTCCAAGAGTTAGAGTATTTTAAATGTAAATATTGATACAAATAAAATAAATAAAAAAATGAAACTTGTTCATATATAATAGTCAATAAAGTATTCTTGTTATTTGTAAAACAAACACTCCAAATAAAGAACATAAACACTCCAAATGTAAAATTCTATTATTTTTCTGTGATGAGTTTTATATAATTTTATTTATTAAATCTTAATTAGCTTTATTTATGAAAATTGATTGTAGAAAGAGTAATTGGGAAAAATGGTAGCAGATATGTTACAATGGGACCAAGAATATGGCATTTTTTATCAAAAAATAAAATTAGTTCTATAACAACAACCTATGTTACAACTACAAATTGCACGGAAAAACATGTACCAGCACCTCTAGGGATAGGATTTCAAAACAAAAAATCTTCAGCAATGGTGTCGAAGTGGAATGTCCATATTTATTTATAGACCATGGCAGAATTTATCAGATGACAAAAATCACCTGCTAGGCTGAGATGCTGCTAGGATAGAGAACGGAAACGAGAGAAAATTCCGTAGAAAGGGAAACAAAAATCGAGAGAAAGGAGTAAATATTTTGCCTCCCGATAGATTTCGCTGCACGCTCTCTGTGGGCAGGTCAGGCTGCAATGGCACGACTGGACGCAAACAAGATAGGCACTTTTTTTATCGATTCTTACCTAGGTTTATTTTACGAAAAGTACTGATTTTCAGCCTACTTGTAAGTTTTCTGGTTCCCGACTGCATCCTCCAAATGCATTTGGAATCTCACACATCGCATCATCTCCAATACTCAAGTATTTGTGCCTTGTCCACTCTCAAAAGCTAATCACAATCACACAATAGTTTATTCTGTAATATTTCCATTCGTAGGTTTGTTCAGATGGAGATCTGGTTCCTCATTTTGTAACGTTGAATGTATCCTTTCGGCCAAAAAATAATGATAGCAGCTTGAGGAGGGTAGAGAGCCTACAAGCAGAGAGTGGCCATGCGAGGATTAGCCGGCATGTCTTTTCCAAACATTTCCATATCACTGATCTCTGTGCATGTATAGAGATTAAATGTTCTACATCTAGTGTGTATATATAAAAAAAAGAAAAAATTTTCTGAAACACATTTTAATTACAATAAAATTTAACAATATTCTTGCTAGGATTTTTAGTTTATTATCTAAATATAACTTGAAAATGTACAGTACATTGTATTACGAGTTAGGGATTGCTTTCATATCGTAAAACTACTGATATTTTTTCATTATTTATGTAAGTGATCTTATTAAATGACGTAGTTGTTGTTTAACATTGTGTTTATTAATTTTGTAGTTTGTTTTATTAAATTTGTTGTTTTATTTTAAAAATAAAACTACAAATTTCAGATAAACCTAATGACACTGATATTAATTTATTTTTTCTTCATTTTTACAATGTATTGCTTAAATTTTGAAAAATTTTCAAAACTATTTTTGTTATTTTAGTTTTATTTTTTAACATCCTTTACAATAGTTTTCTCTAAGAACAGAATATGATGTAGTAAGTAATTTACTACATCATATTCTTTTCTTTGAGAAATTTTGATTTTGTTTGATAAATTTTAAAATTTTTACTATAAGATATAAAAGAGCTGATATTTTAATAAAGCTTTCTGTATATTTAGAATAATTTAGTAATTTATTTAATTTTTTAATTTATTAAAATTATATTAATAAAATTTATTTAATAAAATATTTATATTTTAATATTTATTTATAAAATTAAAAATTTTACTTTAAATTAAATTATAACTGTATTGCTTTTATTTATACTTTTGCTGTCAAAAAGGATATTGGCATCAGTTATATGTAAAACCAAATATAGTATTTAAATAACTATATATTTTGTCAATAAACATAGTAGGTTAATAGTAGGTAAACATAGTAGGTATAATGTTTACCATTATAAATGTTTTCAAAACAG
>AYEL01067750.1:0-26238 GCA_000484575.1 Olivierus martensii
AGAATAGAAAGTGGCGTCATCTATTGTCAAAAAATATATAGAAACCATCAATGATATAAACATATATAAAAATATTTAAAACAAATAAAAAAAAATATAAATAACTGTATTTATATAAAACAATGTAAAGGAGCTATCATGTAATTATAAAAGCACATCTTCAACCACTACACTACTGAGATATTCGAAAGTTAAAATAAATTTTAGAATATATGAAATCAATACGAAACTTCTCGTGCGATTTTCTTGACAATGCTTGAGTTGTGCTCTCTTGCGATTTTCTCGACAATGCTTGAGTAGTGCACTTTATTGCTCCCCGTGCGATTTTCTCGACAATCCTGGAGTAGTGCACT
The DNA here is from genome assembly GCA_000484575.1 of Olivierus martensii. Classification (NCBI taxonomy): domain Eukaryota; kingdom Metazoa; phylum Arthropoda; class Arachnida; order Scorpiones; family Buthidae; genus Olivierus; species Olivierus martensii. The sequence goes on from AYEL01067750.1 coordinate 354, forward strand.
TTATTACTCACATGATTTTCTCGACAATGCTTGAGTAGTGCACTTTATTGCTCACACATTGTATTGTCCTAGAAGAACTATTACAAGTATGCAAAATTTCAAAAAAATCGGTGACCCGAATGTATGAACCTCCCCTTGTTAGAAATTTGTTTAGTCTACAAATGGAAATATGTTTGATAATGAATTTTAAAGTTCTGTGATTATGTGTCTAAATCGATAATTTCGGCCGGATTGGCAGCATGGAAACGCTTCGGCTTTCTGGAGGACCCAAGTTCGAGTCTAGGGTCCCACCCCTTGAAAATAAATTTCATGGAGCTCGGGCCAGCCCGTCGATCCCCAATCAGAATCCGGCTGACCCCTCCTCAGGGTTGGCAGCCTGTGGAAGATCTTTTTTAGTTCGGCCACATAGTATTCTACATGAATGGAGTGTGGCGTCATCTGTTGACAAAAAAAATCGATAAATTGATGTTCTGCAAATTTGTTTAAATGCCCCCTGTGAGTAGGGGTTAGAATATACCCACCATCTGACCCCGCGTGTCGTAAAAGGCGACTAAAGGGGTTACCTCGCGTTGGTGGTTCCGAGGTCCGTCACTGTGGGCTCACTGCGGGTTCGCATACGGAATTGGAACTGCATCAATGGTGTCCACATCCGTCACTGGGAGCCTGCGGCGGGCCTGCATACGGACTCGGACCACCCGGCGGACTCATCTGCCTCATTTTCGGCCTTTCTGCATACGGACTCGGACCACCCGGCGGACTCATCTGCCTCTTTTTCGGCCATTCGTTATGCGCTTTACTTTTCGGGCTTTATTATTCGGAGGACAAGTTTAATTACATAACCTCCATTCGGGATCGGGAATAAAAAAATTGTTTACAAATGTTCCGCGAAATTAGGAAACATATATAATATCTTTTTATGTTAAAAATTGCAGAAAGTTTTAAGATTATATCATTTAATATAAATTTTATTGATTTTGGTGTTCCGAATGATATTTTTTATAATTAAAATTGCACTGCAGCTTCAAAAAGATTAAGAATCTTCTTTTTGTTGACAGATGATGCCACACTCCATTCTGGAAGAATACTATGCAGCGGACGAAACAAACTCTTCCACAACCTGCCCCCCTCTGCGGAGAGATCAACTGGATTGTGGTGGATGGGAATCGAAGGAATGGGTCCGGACGCCATGGTAAATATTTACAAGGGGGTGGGACCCGAGTCTTCCAGGGTGGAAAAACCTAAGCGTTTCCCGCGGCTAATCCGGCCGACGATTAAGAATCATTGTCCTATCTTACGATCAATTTTTCAGAATTATCTTGAATGAATTACTTCATTCTTAAACTTATATGCAAAAACCAATCCCCTAATTCCCAAAATTCTATTTCGATCCTTTACTGATCATAAGAAAAGCTTAATTTATTGTTTTGGATTTTCATATAGTAAAAATTAATATAATTTAAAAATTTCCGAATTGTGATAATTATTGTTTCAGTTATTGCATTTTGCTAAACTACTTTCAGAAGGAAATGAAGGCTTATAATATCGAGATCATGTCTATATGCTGGGCTCTGATGCGTTGCTATAGTCGAACATCGCTTGGGGTAATTTCACGAGGTTTGGCGTTCTGCCTAAAGAAATCAGGCTTCTCCCAATTTAAGAGGACAGAGTTCCTATTAATCCGAAGCGAGTACGGGTCAGTCCGTCCGCCACTCGGTTGCCTAGTCCCTGCAGATAAAATCTCTAAAAGGTACGTATGTCGGCCGGATTGACCGCGTGGAAACGCTTCCGCTTTCCACTCTGGAGGGGCCGGGTTTGAGTCTCGGGTCCCACCCCTTGAAATTGTTTCGTGGAAACGCTTCGGCTTTCCACTCTGGAGGGGTTCGAGTCTCGGATCGGGTCCCACCCCTTGAAAGTATTTATCATGAGAGTCCGGGCCCGGCCCGTCGATATCCGTCCTCCACAATCCGGCTGACCCTTCCGCAGGGGTGGGCACCTGTGAAAGGGCTTGTTTCGCCCCGCCACTTAGTATTCTCACTGAATGGACAGTCATCTGTTAACAAAAAAAACGGTACCTGTTTAGAACCTGTTATCCTGGTACCATTTAAGATCTGCTACCTTTATCCTGGTTCCATTTAAGACTTTTATCTCTCAGCCATTCATCCCTTCAATACAATACACTATGTTGGATTTGAGACTTTTAAAGGACTCATTCTTCACGCAGAGCATACTGCAAGCTGATTTTTAATCCCAAATCTTCAGGGAGTAGACAGTCGAGTGGCGAATGTCAGAGTATCCCCGAAGGGGTAAAGCTTTTATGTCCAATAGGAACTTCTTCACTTGGACAGGACAGTAAATGGATTACACGGCACTAGCTTCTCCGAGTTTACCCGGTATTGTGAGGTAACTCTACTGAGCCACCCTAGGCCTAGTGATTTCATTCGGCCTCAATCGACAATGACGAGGTTCTCACCAGGTGAAACCAAACCTGATTCACTCAGGACACCGAGGTGCGTCTGCAGAAGTACCTGTGTCGGTGTAGGTCGTCTTAACATGAATGTCCTCCCAATAGGAGCCATTTAGTTTGTCCCTGTCATTATGAACGTATCGACCCTGCTGCAAAATAGATACATACATAGTGACAGCCAATAATTTCTGCCATCACGTCAAAGCAGGCTCCACTCTCGGAGACACAGCGTCGTCTGTCATCAATATTCATGGTCCCGATGTGACTTCAAGAAGCTGTAAGTCAACCACGCTTAACAATGGATGATGTCATATAATTAATTTATGTCATCACGATGACGCTACAATACGTGGCATCAAGATGTATTCGTCATGGCGGAGACGTGATATCTATGCTGATTAAATTAATATTAATGAACCCAAACAACCGGCATAATTACTAATAATTTACTTTAAAACTAAACCCAAACAGCAGCATAATCATTACTAAACCTTTTTTATTATTTTTTCAAAGGCAAATAGCAGCATAACTACTTACAATATTATGTAAACGAGCCCAAACAGCGACCAGATGTCGGCCGGATTGGCCGCGTGGAAACGCTTCAGTTTTCCACTCTGGAGGACCCAGGTTTGAGTCTCGGTCCTACCCGTTGAAAACATTTATCATGGGGTCTGGGCCCGGCCCGTCGATCCCCGTCCCCCACAATCCGGCTGACCCCTCCGCATGGGTGGGCAGCCTGTGGAAAGGCTTGTTTCACCCAGCCACATAGTATTCTAACAGAATGGAGTGTGGCGTCATCTGTTGACCAGAAAAAACAACGAACAGAACTGTTCAGAACCTCTTTGGAAAGTGCTTATTTCATTTATTATTATTATATACCTTGTGATAATTATAAAAATAGTTATTATATTTAATTAATTACTTTTGCCTGGATATAAAATTTAGATTCAATGTTGAATATGCAATAATAAATTTCTTCTCACGCATATTATATTCACGAAAAAAATTCAATTAAATTAACTTGAAAATTATACGAACCTACTAAAACATTCAAAGCACTGTCGGATAATTCAGGAGTATACAAAGATGATATATTGACTGTCAATTTAAAGTATTACAGATATATATTCTTGGATAATAAATGACAACTATTTGCTTGAAACTCTCGTCATTAGTTATGCCAAGTTTTACTTATGTTATGATTGATCATTTTCCGATATTTTCACAAAATTAATAAAATAAATTATAGATCGGTTATCTTATATAACGAGTTAAAAGAGGAATAAATTTATTTTATTTTATTCGTATATGATAGTTAATATTTCGATAAAATTGAGAGTAATAAATAATTCGTATACATTATATCCACGTTAATTGTTCGGGAATTTCCAGATATGCTAGTCGCATTGAGATAGGACTCTCCAGAAAATTATGAAATTTGTGAAATTATGACGTCGTAATGGCGTCAATCGATTGTCGCTATGGGATCTTTCACATGTTCTAGAAACTTGAAATTTTGCATGGAGATAGGGACTGACTTCAGATTTTCCAAAAAATTATGAAATCTGCGAATTTCTGACCCTTCCTCTAAATGTGGTATAAAGTAACCGCCGATTATCGCTTTTTCGATAATGAATTAAAATTTGTGAATGGTAGTACTTGAGAATCATTTCTGTTTGGAGTTCTATGAACTAAGACCAAAAATTCATGACTGGCTTACGCAAAATAACAAACAGATAAAAAAATCATCGTAAAATTCTGCGGTGACCTAAATTTGACTTCTCTTATATAAATTTAACCTTGGTACGCCTGTCACGGAGATATAACAGTATTTATTACTATTCTTATATTTTATTCATGATCTTTAAGTTATTATATACAATAGGGAAAAATCATCCGTTACGAAGCACGGGCATTCATAATAATTGTAATTGAAGACGTCACACAGAACGTCACAGATGCAGGAAGATGGCAAACGAAACGAGGCAACCAGTATCCTCCCAAGAGAGCAAAATTGGACTGAGCGACTCAATCTATCACCAACGAAGCATGCTTTTTTTTGTCAACAGATGATGATGCCATTTTCCATTCTAAGTCCATTCAAGATGGCAAACGAAACAAGGCAACTAGTATCCTCCCAAGAGAGCAAAATTGGACTGAGCGACTCAATCTATCACCAACGAAGCAATTGAAGAAACAAGAATGGCAGTCTCTTGTATAAGTTCAGATGTAACTATAAATTAAGTTTATATTATTAGGTGGGAAGTTGAAAAATTAATATAAAATTAATTCATAATTACATCTAAACGATCAGGTGGACCGGGTAGCGCCGAGCACGGGTTTGTTAGTACAGTACTGGTATATAGTATACTGTATATAATTTTTCTGTTTCCTCTTATATTAATTACTTAATATTTAGCATTACTTTTCTATCTTAATTTTTCAATCATGTTTTCCAGTTAATAAGCGAATCTCATTTCAGGTAATCTTTTATTTATGATGGAAGTCATAAATGGCAAAAATTTATTCATTTCTCATCACTAATTATTTAAGTAAACTCCTGAGGTGCCATGAAAACTTTCAGAGGACTGAAATATTAACTCTATCGTAGAAGTGTGGTCTGTTTTATATTAAGTAAGAAATAATTATTTCTTAACTAAAGAAGAAAGTAATGTGAGATCCAACGAGACTCGATAATTTCAAAAACAAATAATTGTTTTTTTTAGTATCTTTTGTGATGCCCTTACTCATATCACGTACAGTCGCCATATTTGAAGCTTTTCAGATAGCTTTATTATATTGTATTTTATACAGTGAGTGATGGATTAACGAACATTATCGCGCAAGATTTTTAAGTTCGGATAACGAACACATCACAGAATAAACTGTGGGACCCGCGGACTAACGAAATGACAAATCGGCCGGATGGCCGCGTGGTAAAGCTGTGGCTTACGTTCGGTTAACGAACACATCACAGAATAAACTGTACCCGCGGACTAACGAAATGACAAATCGGCCGGATGGCCGCGTGGTAAAGCTGTGGCTTATCATCCTGGAGGCTGCAGATACCAGTCCTCCAACTATTCAGGAGAGGAGGGTCCAAGTCTGGCCTGTTGAACCTCATCCTTCAACTATCCAGTTGACCCCATCATGGGTATTGATCAGCCTGTGATGAACTGTATAAGTGACCGCCGCCAGATAAAGAATATCCCACGAGAATAGTTCTGGCCTGTTGAACCTCATCCTTCAACTATCCAGTTGATCCCATCATGGGTATTGGTCAGCCTGTGATGAACTGTATAAGTGACCGCCGCCAGATAAAGAATATCCTACGAGAATATGGCGGCTTAACTATCCTAACCGAATGACAGGCTTAGGCCTGATTAAAATGAACTCGGAGAAAACTTAAAACAAATCAAAGATTTATTAAAGAAGATAACACGAGAATATGGCGGCTTAACTATCCTAACTGAATGACAGGCTTAGGCCTTGCGCATTCGTGGACTTACGGGTAAGAATGGGATAACAGTACTTTTCCTGATTAAAATGAACTCGGAGAAAACTTAAAACAAATCAAAGATTTATTAAAGAAGATAAGCGAGAGATTTTACAATATTTTGGTGTTAGAATGGCACCCATACCAGGTTAAGATCAATAGGCTTAGGGGATCTCTACCATGACAATGCTATTAATCACATCAATATGGTTAGGGATCTCCACAACGACATTATTATTAATATTTCCGAAAAATCCTAAAAAAGAAAGAAAGGCAATCGACATTGGACAGATTTATTTAACGGAAAATAAACATAATAGATGAAAATGCAAGACTATGTACGTATACAGTATATTATTGTGATTACATATAAATAAACGTAGTAAGAAATTATATAATTTTTTGTTTTTTTGTGATTACATATAAATAAACGTGGTAAGAAATTATATAATTTTTTGTTTATTTTTTGGGGGGTCTCTAGAACGAATTAATCAAATTCCCATAAAAGCCTGTGGTAAATCGATGATCGGTTAATGAACAATTCGGATAACGAACATTGTGTGATCAGTTAACGAACAATTCGGATAACGAACATTGTCTTGGAACGGACAATGATCGGTTAATGAACAATTCAGATAACGAACATTGTCTTGGAATGGATTATGTTCGTTAACCAATTATCCACTGTAATTGTTAGGAATTGATAGATAAATTTTATATAACAGAACTGTTCAGAACCTCTTTGGAAAGTGCTTATTTCATTTATTATTATTATATACCTTGTGATAATTATAAAAATAGTTATTATATTTAATTAATTACTTTTGCCTGGATATAAAATTTAGATTCAATGTTGAATATGCAATAATAAATTTCTTCTCACGCATATTATATTCACGAAAAAAATTCAATTAAATTAACTTGAAAATTATACGAACCTACTAAAACATTCAAAGCACTGTCGGATAATTCAGGAGTATACAAAGATGATATATTGACTGTCAATTTAAAGTATTACAGATATATATTCCTGGATAATAAATGACAACTATTTCCTTGAAACTCTCGTCATTAGTTATGCCAAGTTTTAATTATGTTATGATTGATCATTTTCCGATATTTTCACAAAATTAATGAAATAAATTATAGATCGGTTATCTTATATAACGAGTTAAAAGAGGAATAAATTTATTTTATTTTATTCGTATATGATAGTTAATATTTCGATAAAATTGAGAGTAATAAATAATTCGTATACATTATATCCACGTTAATTGTTCGGGAATTTCCAGATATGCTAGTCGCATTGAGATAGGACTCTGAGGTTGCCCACCCCTACTTTAGATTATTATTTTGTTAACATTAAATTGAAATAATTTTCTGATTAATATGTATTTAAACAAATATCTAAAATATCTTGGGGAATACAAAATTACTTTGCGGGCAGGATGCAGCCCGCGAACCGTGAGTTTGAGATCACTGTACTATGCAACATAGGACCAAGCGGGTGCTTCACTTTTTATTGCAAAGCGGTTGTTTAATACGTGTTTGTTTGTTGTATAATAAAAGATATTTCTATATATTTAATACAAGTGTTTTCATACAGGAACAAATTTTGAATATTTAATCATTTAATTTTTAAAGGAAATATAAACAAACAATAACAAGAGAAAAATGATATTGAATTTGGAGCATTGTTTATTGTATGATTATATATACAATATATTGCATGTTAATGATTATTTTTTTCAATAATTATTTTTAATATGTGATTTATAAACAAAACTCGGCAACGCCGGGTATTACAGCTAGTTTTATATAAAATTTGTTAATATCTGGGAGAGAAAATAGATGCATTTCCAAAACGACAATTATACTCAACTTTTTTGGAAACTTCCTTGTTTCGCGTGAGAAAGGAAGCACTAAAAATTCCGTCTCTGGCTGGATAAAATAAAATAACTGAGTATAGTTATAACGCACAATTTTCCTTTGTATGAATATATTGCTTATTTAAATATCTGATAAAATGCTCGCAAGTATATATGGAAAGCTGCTGATCTGAAATACTCATGAAAATAAAAGAAATAGACTGTTCCCATAGGTTTAGCCATAGAAGAAATGGAAGAATGACAGCATGGATATGACACATGGTTCCTTGTTCAAGAGATGTTGTAGTTGCCGGGGCTGCAGCCACTGTTGCTATTAGCTGGCTAGTAGGAAAAGTGATGAAGAAACAATTGAAAATTTGTCTGACTTTCTAACAATTACGAAAATAAAGGAAAAGGAGACAATCCCGTCAGTAATCGCCCCACCAGGACTAAGGAACGAAAATGGCGTTTACCTTAATAACGTTATATTTTAAGAAGATATTAATTAAGAAAGAATGCTGGAAGATTTAATATGAAAATGTACAAATAAAATAGGGAATTAAAAAATATTAAAAAAGGAAAAGAAGAGTGTATATAGCCTTCTTTCTCGCTCAGGTATGTCTACACAACTCAGGATTCATTGACACTCTCTTCTTTTGAAAAAAATTTCGTGAATGGTGAAGGCTGAGGACTATTCGGTTGTACCCCGATTTACATTTTATATAATTATATTTTATAGTATATAAATTGTACAATTGTATGCTTGAACTTTCATATTCTGTACACATTTCGTACAACTGATATTTACTGTATACATTTTTAGTGCAACTGCTATCTGTAATTTGCAAAATGCATACACAAACTGCATTGATTCCGTACAGTTTTTAGGCGTATTGCACACTTTTGTACAGTTTTACATGTTTTTTTACAAGTGATTACTATTGTAAACATTTCGTACAATGGATTTTATACGGTGGTACAATTTTTACAAAATGTAAACATAAAACAATAAATATCACGATTCGAAAACTTATAATTATATTAATTTTTATATATGAATGCCAAAACACTGAAATAGTTTTTTTCTTACGGATTCAATTTGCATCCAAGTAGAATCTCAGTAATTTAAATTTATTTTAAAATTAAAAATCGTGTTCTCAATAGCTAATAGCTGAAAGTCAGTATTGCATGGAAATATTTTTAAAATTTTCTAAGGTATTGCTAAACAACAGTAGATTCGAAGACCTTCTGAAGAATGGCCTTCAAACACGAACTAGTGTTTGAAGGACAGTCTGCAGAATCTATTCCTTGATAAACTTGCTACTTAATATTAATAAATACAAGGAAATGAGCGACTATCATCTAAAGAATGTATCTACTTTGAAATTTTTAATAACCGGAAATCAAAAGGATATACAATATCGGAAAATAGATTTGTAAAAAGAATATTAAACACAGATGTGTTTGTGTTTAATTTTCTCCTTTGAAAATTTGTTTTCTTATAGATATCTTCCTTGAAAAACGCTTTTCAGTAGATATACAACTTTTAAAATAAAAATTTTATAGAAAGCTGATCTTCCTCTCAGTTTTCTTCTGGTGTCTGCTGCAGGTATTTTGAGTATGTTAAGAGTTTCAAACGATCTATATCTATATATTTTAATCCCTGTCAAAAAATAACTGAGTATAGTTATAACGCACAATTTTCCTTTGTATGAATATATTGCTTATTTAAATATCTGATAAAATGCTCGCAAGTATATATGGAAAGCTGCTGATCTGAAATACTCATGAAAATAAAAGAAATAGACTGTTCCCATAGGTTTAGCCATCGAAGAAATGGAAGAATGACAGCAGCACTGTGTGTCTATATTGTGTTCTTATATGTATATTTGACAGCAGTTATGGAGATCCATGGCATCCATTAGACATCACTCAACATTATGATTATCTTAGTTATTATGATGCCAAATATGATAGAAATTCACAGGAATTGAGATATTTTGAAATTTAAAAAAAAACTTATGCTTAATCATTGATATTTTTTGTTTGAATGATATTTCGCAATCTTAAATGTGCGAAAGCAACAAAATGCCTTCGCACATTTTGATATGATTCATAAGACATGAAAGATGAAGTATCTGATATGTCAATTGTTCTTACATTATCTGATAGATGACGTCATGAAGAAACTGATGTCATTACGGACGGCACTCCGACATGAATGTAACGACGGATGATGTCGAATGTGATAATCGAAAACCCTTCGTCATGTCACAAATGCTAAAAATGGAAGTATCACTATTATATTCAGTGTATAGAAAGTAGTGTTGAACATCGATAGAAAAACATCGATGTTTAACATCGATAAAACCATCGAAAGGTAACATCAATGTTAGAAAACGTCGGCCCCAAAAACATCAATGTTATTTTTTTGTGCATTGTCAGTAACAGCTGCATTGACATATTATTCATCTATTTCCCAGTATTTTATCAACAGCTTTAGTTTATTAGCTACATATTCGCTGGTATACCGTTCTTCCAATATAAAAACATCCAATTCTACATTGCATAGTATATTTTCCTCATCTATAAAGTAGACAGTCAAACTAATGTAACTCCTCTTCTGGATGCCTGTCCATAAATCAGTTGACAAACATTATATATCTAAATACTGTGGACAATATTTAGATAAGATGGAGTGGGTAAGTGCACAGTGTACAAAGTTGGACTTTAAACGAAGGTATTTCAACCTATCGTATAGGGCAAGGTCGTTAACAATGGAATTTCACAGCTAATACCGTTTAAATCATTTTTGAAAATTTTATATTTGCGACAAAATTTTACAAGTAGCTATCCACGTACTTAACCCGAAACGGGAGAGAGTAAGAGTGTACCTGCAAGTTAAAAACGTTTTGAAGTTTATTTACGCACCCTAATTGAGGAGACTTAGGAACAAATTTGCTATAAAATGCTTTTAACCTCATTATGATAGGCTGTCTCGTTTTAGAGTTATTCTTTGTTAAAGAAACGAGATTTGAACTCGAAATGTCAGAGGACAACTCCGTCCCACCGATTTCGATAGACTTTAATCTACAGGTTGGGGGCCATCGAAAAGTGACTCCTGTAAAAGAGTTTAGGTCATTATGCCTTCGTTATTAAAAATATCGAGGAAAGTGACTCCTGTAAAAGAGTTTAGGTCATTATGCCTTCGTTATTAAAAAAATCAAGGTCAAATGTTATAAAGCCGGACCGCACCGCTTATATGCCTAAAAAACTGCAGATATTTCAATCAAAGCGGCGGTGCTTCCCTGGGAAGCTGAATATTGTAATTTCGAGTCTCTCTTGCATACCGTGTTTTTCAAGTGAATAAATTAAAATATTATTTGCAATAAAACTACAGGTGAAAGTAAGTTTTTTTTTGTCGTAGTTACAATTTGGCAAAATCACTTTTTAATTATTGTTCCATGTCTTTCTTCCTTTATCACTCTCTCACTCTCTAATTGCCGTAATTCACTATGCATAGGATGATATCTAAATAGCCATTTGCGCTCAAAGCCTCTTTACGTATGGGGTAGTAGCAATTCGTTGAATTGTTGCTATCCCATACGTAACTATGACCAAAAAAAACTTGATTTTATCTGAAGTTTTATTGCCAATAATATTTTAATTTATTCACTTGAAAAAAAACAAAAACAAGTACGTAAGCGTGACTCGAACTCGCAACATTCGATTCCACAGGCCAGCGACTTAACCACTACGCCGCCGTTCTGATTGAAAGACATCTAATTTTTTAGGTATATAAGTGGCGCGGTCCGCCTTCATGACATTTGCCCCTAATTTTTTTTTAAAACAAACGCGTATTGACTTAAACCCTTTTACACGAGTCACTTTTCGATGGCCTCCAACCTGTATGTTAAAGCTGATAGAAATTGGCTTTAACATATAGGCAGGGGGATGGAGGTTGTGTCCTCCCCTTGTGAAATGTGAGGGATGAGGGACGGAGGTTGTGTTCCCCTTGTGAAATGTGAGGGATGGTATAGTGAAATATGACAAAAATGTTCCTCTTGTGAAATGTGAGGAATGGTATAGTGAAATATGACAAAATGCTTTTATCGAATAAAAATGGTTTATATGAAAATTCTAATTGATATCTTAGTATTTATCAATCATCATATCGGACAACGTTCGCATGTCGTTCATTTCTTTTGAATAATCGCCCCTGTTGGTTTTTCTGACGTAGCTGCAACCCATGTTATATGCTAGAAAAAGAAGTTAATAAACAGATTAAAATATAAAACACGAAAAAATTAAATTGAACACGTTATGAGGCCAGAACAGCCTAATAGGCACGTACCCCATGGCGGTTATTCGGACGCGACGCGTTTGTAAAATTCGACGTAAATACTGGATTCTCATCATTCATCGTTGATCATCTATGTCGATAGGTCGATATTAACTTGTAGTAGAATACTACAGTATCAAATAGCAAAATTTCGATTATCTTATAATAAAAAAAAATCCCGATAATGCACTTTCACAAATACTCCCTTACCCCACTCCACCTTATATAATAAGCAAAATTTTTGTTTGAGCTGTTGTTTTATTATGGATACCATATTACTGTATTTATCGGAATTAATCTTTGATCGAGAAGGAATTTTTGTACGAAGATGCAATTGTCTTTACGAAATGTTGAAAACATTCACGATCCAAATACTCAATGGCTTATTATCTTTACACACCATAAATATAAGAGCTTTGATCTACCTTATTTTCTGCAGATTCACCTGATTTGAATTCCTCAATGTTCCTGAACATCTCAGAAATTTCTTTGTTTTCATGGGAGAGGTTGTGTTGATGATGCTTCGTCAGTATCTTGATAATATTTTTCTTCCTTCTGCAAGTCTTTCTGAATTCCAAAAAATTGTGGATGTTTGCTTTCAAAATAACACCTTAAATTCGTGGTATTACCACTAGTTTTCAGTTCTTTGAATAATATATGCAAGTTGTAGAATTACTTTTATTTTTAGCAAAATGTTACCACAGAAAGGTTTTCGGAGGCATACTTACTGAGATATAAAGGCATAAATACTTTGAAATAAAAAAGAAACCGAAAGCATTTCGAATATTAATTAAATAACGATAATAATGTGTCTTACGTGACAAATATAAGCACTAAATAAATATTGCCAGATGGATTGTTTGATTTTCCTAATTCCAAACTAAAAAATTAAATAAAATCATCACCAATTATAAAAAAATTCCATTAATAAAAATATTATGTGATATTACTTAACCTAAACGCAATTCTATCACATAAACAGAAAAACATCGAACATCGACCTCTAAACATCGATGTCAAAAACATCGAACATCGATATAAAAACATCGATGTTCGATGTTCAACACTAATAGAAAGCAGAAAATTATGTCCCAGTAACGACCGACATCAAACTTTTAATTATAAAAAATTTATTTAAATCAAATAGTATCAATTTTTTATGATTTTTAATAACAATGGTTAAAATAATAAAATTTCTATTATTCAAGTTATTACAATTAAACGCTCGGAGGATAACTAAGGTTACCGAAACTTGAATAAAGCGTCAGAAATAAATGAAGACAACTTTGATACTGCTAACCCAGAAACTTTTATTCAGAAAACAGATTAAGTATAGGCTGACAACTTTTCCAGAATCAAGAATGATCTCCTCTATCGAAAAGAATGATAACTTCATTCTATCGTGCGAATTTCAGGAACTGTTAAAAGGAAAATTTCTAGTTGTGGATGTATAGTAAGCTTAGACAGTTACATAGAATGTGATCTAAGTTATAATCGTCATGCCTCCAGTGAATGTTGGCATACGTCGGATTTATAGTTCCATATAAACTGTCTTACAGTTTATATGAAAACGAGATGCTTCTCCTATAAAAGGAAATTTTATCATTTATCTCCATTCAACTATAGCATAATTGCTAGAAATATGTTGCTATAAAAGAATGAAACTACAATAAGATCTTTAATCAGATATTTTTTATTAATATTAAATTTTTAGATGAATTTCTAACGTTCAACTATAGCATAATCGCTAGAAATATGTTGCTATAAAAGAATGAAACTGCAATAAGATCTTTAATCAGATATTTTTTATTAATATTAAATTTTTAGATGAATTTCTAATGCAAGAATTTCCTTCTTAGCACTTCCGGAATTAACAAGTTGGTAAAGGTGCATAACATTTATAAGAAAAACAGTAAAAAAATTTCTTTATCGTTAACGGTTTTTGTCAGACATGTTATTAAAAGTGCAAATATTTCTATTAAACTTATTTAAATTGGAAACTCCCTCTCGTCCTTAACCCAGTATTCTGGCGCTGTTCATTCTATAAAGTTAAATGAAGCGATGCCAAGTTTATGGAAATCTATAAGTAGCATTTTCTTTCAGTTTACCACAATTTTCTTTTATTTTTTTATTTAATAAATTTTATACCATACAACGCCAATTAGATAAAAGTATATTAAACTATTACTGTCATGAAACTATTTTTGCTACTATAATGTCCATTAGTTAAACCATCACTCAATTGGGGAGAAATTCTGCTTTGGTCCATTCAAACTTTGAAAATATGGATAATGAAATTCTTCCGTGCTAATTCTATTTATACATAAAAGATACTGATGATTTCGTATGTAAATCACCGAGCATTTATTCCTCATAAGTTAACAACCTGCTCGCCAATTGCTGAAAAATTTTCAGGTAATGTTGCAGATGAATTGCTTAGATCTGCACCATTTCTCTTACTCCCAGGGGATTGATTCGTCACGACTGTAGACTTTGTCACACATTTATTACCAATGGAACCTGAACTGATAAAGCTCGTATTCTCAAATTTATAGAAGAAGAAGAATGAGAAGAAGGAAGCTGTAGAAATAATCTATACAAGTGCATCATTAATGTATGGGATTTGAGTGAGTATTTATTATTCGTATACATATATTTGAATAGGCAATATTCTAATTTGATTTTATTAAAAATTACAACAATAATTAATATATTTATTATTCATATATATTTGAATAGGCAATATTCTAATTTGATTTTATTAAAAATTACAACAATAATTAAACGAAATAAACGAGTCGAAACAATTAATCGCCTACAATTCCCAACATGTGCAAGATTAAAGATAAGCAGTTAAACTATGTTTAATCAAAATCATCATCGATGACGTGATCTCTGTATTGTATGTCAAAAAAAATCTATTATTTATTTCCATCTTTTTACAAACAAATCTGAGAAAATGCAACGTTCATCATTTTTAAATGGTAGAATCTACAGTATTATATCATGAGGAATCTCGAATGGTTAAACATCATTATCATTATAAATATTCAGTTAGAAGAAACTGGCATTCTCCAGCTTCAATTATTTGAAGATTTCCTCTTTCTCTAACATGAATTTCTCGAAATTCTTTCTTGAAGAAAGAAATTTATGAAAAGCAATATAGAAAATAATGTATTTTAAATGCAAGACAGCCTGGTAAGCAATTCCTTTAGATTCCTTTCAGATTAATTTCATCTTTTATTGTGAACAAAGTTCTTTCAATTCATCCACCGTCTCATCCGCGTGTCGTAAGAGGAGACTAAAGGGTTTTTCTCTATTCTCTAGTGTCCTACCACACTTCCTTTTGGTAGGTTCTTTAAATCTTTCCTCAGGCATTCATTCCTCTATGCTTCTCATTTTATTGTCATTCTTCCGATGGCTAAAACTATGGGTGCAGCCTAATATCATTTTTTTCACTGACTATCTCAGACCAGCAGGCTCTCTAAGAATATTTGAGAGCGATAATTTCACATTTAAATAGATATTATATTCAGGCATAACATTACGTCTGGCATAAATAGTCGTTACAACTATAAATATTTCAGTTATTTTTTAATAGGTTTTTAAACATATGGAAATAGACAGTTTGGAAATTATAACATATTCAACATAATTAAATGGCAGCGGACACCAGAAGGAAAAAATTGAGACAACGATTTTTCTATAAATATTTTTAAAAACTAACACATCTATTGGAAAACATATATTAAAAAAGGCATCTATAAGGAAACAAATTTCAAAAAAAAGAAAATTCAACGCAAATATAGAAAAGTATCACACTATTTTAAAAATAAAAACTTTTACTATTGATTTCCATCCTATAATGGTGTTTGTGAATTTAAAAAAAAAAGAAAATTCAACGCAAATATAGAAAAGCATCACACTATTTTAAAAATAAAAACTTTTACTATTGATTTCCATCCTATAATAGTGTTTGTTATCACATGGCTGATACCCTCAAATACTTTGCAGGAAAACAAAAATCCAACCTAACTATTTTGGAGAGAATATAATAGAAAGAAGATGAATAAACAATATGGGGTCTCCAGATCTGTGGAAATTGCAGTGCAGAAACCAAAGTTAGTCAGAATCATCACTCATACATCATACTAGGGTTGCAGAGTCGAATAACAAATGATCCGACTCCGACTCACCTTTTAAAATATCCGACTCCGACTTCGACTCCCTAAAAAACTTGTAAGGTCCGAATCCGACTCCTGCATAGTTAAAGTTAATATTATAAATGTATTTTATTATTGTAAGTGATTCTTCTGGCTACTTTACATTAATTTTATATCACTTTGGCTGTAGATTCTAGGTAGGCCTATACTTTCTTACAATTTTTAAGAGAGATTATCCAAAATTTGGCTGATATATAGGTTGTTACAATTTAAAATAACAATTAGCAACTTTAATACACTGAAAAGAAAAATGCATGTCCTTCTAAAATTTTACATGATTTGTTTTATTGCTGTTGAAATTTGAATAAAAAAAAAGTTTTCCTTGGAAGCATTTAGTCATGCCAAAATTACTTTAAATATAATTTCAAAGACTATTCAAGTTCTAACTAGTATAAATGCCTATTAAAATAAAATTAACACTGTATTAAAACGTAAAAGCTTCTTAAAATAAAATTAACACTGGATTAAAAAGTAAAAGCTTCCTTTTAGAGTTTTAAATTTTAATTACATACCAAATAGGCAAGTATCAAAATTAAATTTAAGCATTATTTCTAATAAACAAAATAGCCTCATTACGTTCATCTGTCATTGCAATTCTCTGATCAGCTGTGATCAAATAGAGTGAGGAAAATAGTCTCTCTACGCTGATCTGTGTTGGAGGCAGAGCTGTAACAAGAAGCGCAGCATCTATTACAATTTCAGGATATTTAGAGATGGCCTCTCTAATATTTAATTTAGATTTTCTGTCAAAACGTTCAACTTCTATTAGAGCTTTGTTAAATTCCACCTTGAAATTTGTTATTTGCGATATATTTGTAGGTTTACTTTTTTCAGTATCAGACTTAAATTTTCTTCTTTTTTTGGCGCAGGAAATGGTCTGCTTGATCCAATAATTTTTCAAAATCAGTTTCATCATCCAATATTTGAATTGGACATTGAATTTTTATCGAATTTTAAGTGCTAAAGTCTGGATAGACTTATAAACGGGTTTCGCATTTTTACCAGTTTCAAACTCTGAAGTCGGAGAATCAGCTTATATTCAAGTATATACGGTAATTTAGTAAATTTAAATTTAATTCTAATTTTTCTTTCATATATGTATATATTACCCTCCAGCAGAGTGAGCGAAGCACTCGTTTGGTCCACTGGAGTTTCCTCCGGCAGAGTGAGCGGAGCAAACGCTTGGTCCACTGTAGTTGAGTATCAAACGGAAAATCCACATCATTTGCTGAAATGAGCCCACACACTGCAATTAAAAAATTAAAATGACCTCTTATCAAACTAAATTAATATTGTTACATTGGCATTTGAGCAGATACCTTAGGCGACATTCAATAACCCTCTTGCATTACATGTTTTTATTTCTTATAACTTGATGTGTAGGAGTGCTAGCCGCTAAGCCTATGAGTTAGGCTATACGACTATATTTTAATCATTAATCAGAATCCTATGCATAAGTTTCAGTTTGACTTAGAGACAATATTTTCTATAAAATAGCCTAAATATGGCTCCAAACAGCAAATATTAATTTATGAATCTCAACTATAAGTTGAGATTCATAAATTAATTAATAACACTATAGGGGCCTTTTCATAAATTTAGATAACTGATATTATTCTTTACTTACTATCATTAGTCGTAAATAGTTATAAACGATATATATATCTCTAGTCCTAGGTAAATAGAGATTTAAGGAGTCGGGAGTCGGTTGTTTTTTCCGACTCCGACTCCAGTCAGTCTAAAAATCCGACTCCGACTCCATCCAAAAACCTCCAACTCCCCGACTCCCGACTCCGACTGTGCAACCTGCATCATACATCAATCCAAACCAGAGAAAAGAAAGATAGGAAAAAAGTTGTATGAAACCTTTGGGGTTTGCAGGGCAGTAGAAACTGCAGTGTAGAAACCAAAGCTGGTCACAATCATCATTCATGCATCGAACATCAATCTAAAGGAGAGAAAAGGAAGATAGGAAAAGAATAGTTGGATGGAATCTTTGGGGTCTGCAGGGCAGTGAAAATTGCAGTGGTGAAACTTATGGTGGCTCAGAATCATCATTCATACACCACACCCCCAGAAAAGGAAAAAAAGAACTCGTTAGCAAGAAACAAATTTTGGTCCCAGTTTTTCTCATAATATTGGTTTTGCCCATCATTATATCTTCTGAATTATCAAAAAACCCACCAAAATAGCTGAGACCTTGAAGGCCTAATGGAAATGTTTTTGAATTTTGCAGAAATATTTTAAATTGTTTATGATATATTAATATATTGTATTATTTCCACCAAAATAGCTGAGACCTTGACGGCTTAATGGAAATTTTTTTGAATTTTGCAGAAATATTTTAAATTGTTTATGATATATTAATATATTGTATTATTGTTGTGTTAATATGAAAAATTGTGTCAATCTAAAATTGATTGGAAAAATATAAATTTGCAGACAAAACAATTGGTTAAAATTTCTCAGTGTAAGATATTTCGCGTCATTTTTCATCTACATAAATATTTTTTAATTGACTTTTATAGACTATCTTGGAAGTTTATATATCCTCCATTTTAAATGGTTGAAAATCTAGAACATAAACAGATGGACAGCAGAGTGATTTTTTAATCCTCGGTTTTCTTCTGAAATTATCTGAAAATGTTATTTTATCACAAATCATGCTGATATTTAACACTAAACAGGGTATTCGAAAGGTTGGGGAAAAATTGAAGGAGCATTTAGAGGAGGCATTTTTTTGTATATTTTACGCCCTCTTTCCAATCAGGGAAATTACTAAGGGGGCGTGCCAGTTCCAACCACGGGCTGCACCCACATCCGTGAAGGGAGATGATCACCGGGCCGGGCCCAGTACCCCAAAAAATCCGGAACCAGACCCGGGACGCGTACCCGGGTCATATTCTGTACCTGGTTGCCGCCACTTATAGAGCCGATTACAGGTTGCCCAACACCCATGATGGTTTCAACCGAATGGTTGAAGGATGGGGTTCAACTGGCGGGCTCGAACACCACCTGAAAAACTGGAGGTGTGGGACCTGCATTTGAACCCGGATCTTCCAGAATGGTAATCCACAACTTTACCACTCAGCCATCCGGCCAACTCTTGAAATATTAACATCGAAAGTTAAATAATAATTATAATAAATAAAACTACTACATGATGTTTCATGAATCATTTGGAAAATATTTGATTCCTCATAAATTAAAATTTATCCATTGTTTAGCATTTAATCTGGAATCGTTTATGTCTTTACAATGCAATTCATACATTCACTTAACATAATTTCGTTTAATATATAGATTTTTCTGGCCACAATTAATTCGTTATAGTGGGATAAATCTCTCTAAACATAAAAATTAAGGATATAATATATTAAATAAAATAAAACATCCACGTAAACTTTCCTTTCTTATTTTCTTTTGGTATATCTTTTATAGAATCGGAAATACAGAAAAACAGAACAAAATTTTAAAAAATTTATTAAGATCATCGATCAAATAATATTAAGAGAATATGACGAAAATCCATTATTTTAATGACTATATTATGTGCTCTTAATTGATTTATATATTTTATTTTCTACGAAATTAGCATTTCAGTCAATAACGATACTCGTGTCTATGGTGGATATGCATTCTATAAAATTTCGATATTTTGCTGCAAAAAATATTGAATCATATCACGAGAATTATGAAAAAAAAATGACGGCTGATGAACCATATAAATTATAATTCCAGTTTAAATTCAATTAGGGTAAAGTTTAGTAGAAAAAATGTTATTTCATTTGAAAACACTGAAATTAGATGCCATACACTAATTACTATGGAACTTGCAATGTTAATATGAAGATGTATTCATTGTTGCATTAAACTTGCTTATACTTGAACATTTTCTGCTTTCAAGAACTCCAGTTAACTGTATTAAAGTGGAAAATGAAGAATATAAACCGCTTATCATCTGAAAATTAAATATATTAACCTTTGCCATTTATTAAATAGTTAAAAAAGAAAAAAATGTTCACCCTTATCAGAAAATTCTTTTTCACGAAAAAGAAGCCGCCTATGGATATTCCGATTGGAGTTCTTCCAAATTTCTTCATAAAGTCGATTATCTGGATAAAATATGGAGATTTTAATTCGATTAAATCGATGAACGATATATTTTATATCATAATATTTAAAAAAATTTTAAATACTTTAAACTTAAATTCTAATGACAGGTTCTGAGAATAAAATCTTTCAACTGAGATGTAGTCATCATAGATCTGCAAAATATGGAAAGCATTTACTACATAAGAATCTTGTTTACCAGAAAACAAAATACTTACCAGGGATGTCATCAAAGATAACGCCCGTGCGACAAAAACAGTCCCAAGACATAACGTGAAAGAAATGATCATTATGACCTTCTTTACAAATGGCTCCATATCAACAAATATGGTACCATATAATAGAATGCTCGTAACATATACGAAATTTGTGTAAATTATAGGCAAGAGTATATTCCATTGAAGATTAAGCGATTCGAAATAAACCCCCAGTTCTAAGTGCTTATCTATCAAATCTTCCAGAAATTTTTGCACTGGAGCATTCTGGTTTCTCGTTCGTAATTCGTTAGAGATTTTCATGTATCTTCTTCCGAGTATGATAAATATGATAGAAGATACAACAAATATGGAAATTACTTGGCCATACATGTAAAACAACCATACTAGAATATTAACAGAACAGAATAGCAATTCCGTAACGCTGATTCCTGCCATATGCAAATGAGAATAGCTAATAATAGATATAGTAAAAGAAATGAATATCATATATAACCAGAAGAGTGCAATTATCAAAAACAGATACGGCTCCATTTCGACTAGGATTTCAGTTTCGTTAGCATAACCGCTTTTCGGATAGTGAAGAGAGATCTTTCTTCTTTTAATAATGCTGAATTGCGCAGCAATGTATATAGATTCTGCTAACAAAACAGACATTCCCGATCTAGCATGGTGGCCAAATATCGGTGTAATTGTACTGCAAATTGCTGCATCTCTGATATGAATGTTAACAATCGCGATGACAACAAACCATAGAAATCCTTCGACAAAATGGATATATATCAAGTATAATCTCGAGGAACTCTCTATGACACAGCATTGAGAATATATATCCACACCAAACACTTTAACTGCATGGATAACGGAATTCATGATGTAAGAAGGACATGTTCTTTCTCTTTCTGGATTGAAAAGCATATCTATAAAATAAAAATTGAAATATGATTTAATTATGGATTATAATCTCCCTTTCAATACATATAGTCGATTAGTTGAACTGATCCGCTGGAAATATGGTTTTTTTCCTTCTTATAAACCATTAATAAAACCACGGACCAGTCCATTAATAAAATCGATTTCTTAGTAAACTAAGTAAATTCAATTAATATTTCATTTTAGCTATATTTATATAGCAAAAATGGATTAATAAGCTATGATTTATCCTTTTGCTATACTTATATAGCTAAAGGATTAATAGATAAATAATATTACGTGTATAAACATTGAAGTATTCTACTAGAAGAACACACGTGCCCATTTTTCATAAAAATGGAATTTTTTGGATCAATCGATATTTAGGTTAGGTAGATTAAGCCGCCATATCACACAAAGGATATATTATTGATAAATCTGGCGGCGGCCACTTATATTGCCCATCACAGGCTGGCCAACACCCATAATGGGGTGAACAAGATAGTTAAGGATAGGGTTCAATAGGCGATGGCCAGACTCATCCTGAAAAACTGCAGGCGTGGGACTTTTTCTTTCATATTTTACTCACCCTTTCCAATCAGGAAGATTACTAAGGGGGTGGGGCCAATTCCAACCACGGGCTGCACGCATAACCGTGGAGAGGGCTGAATGGTGAAGGACGGGGATCACAAGCCGGGCCCAGTACTCCGAAAAAAATCCGCGAGCAGACCCCTAGATGCGAACACAGGTCCTCCTGCGGCAGACCCCTAGATGCGAACACGGGTCCTCCTGCGTGGCACGTCAACGCGTTACCACTCGGCCATCTGCCCGCCAAAGGCGTGGGACTTGGATTTGAACCCGCATCTTCCAGGGGGGTATGCCACAGCCATATCAGGTGTCACGCATAACCGTGGAGAGGGCCGAATGGTGAAGGACGGGGATCACAAGCCGGGCCCAGTACCCCGAAAAAAATCCGCGAGCAGACTCCTAGATGCGAACACGGGTCCTCCTGCTTGGCACGTCAACGCGTTACCACTCGGCCATCCGCCCGCCAAAGGCGTGGGACTTGGATTTGAACCCGCATCCTCCAGGGGGGTATGCCACAGCCATATCAAGTATCATCATGCCATGCAATATTTTTAATAAATAAAATTAGCCGCAAGTTCATATACTGAAAAATAAAATAAAATTTAAAATTAGAATAAAATGAAATAATTGTCAAAAATTTTAATATATTTAAAGCATATTCGAAGCTTTCTAAATTGAACATTCGATACTTTTAACTGAAAGGCCGCATCAACGACAAATTCGAATAAAATCTCTTAGAATTACATAATATGCGCATTTGTTATTTGCATTTTTCATAAATTTCTTATATTTGTGACTGGATGAATATCTATATATAGCCATATCTATTATGTAAATTTTTCAATTGCGCCTGCTTTTGTTGGAATAGCTTCAGAATATTTCGCTTACGATTTTGAAATAACAAGAGAAAAATCCATTGTTATTTTATCAACTAAAGTATTTCTTCATCAAAATAAGAAAATAAAAAAGTTTTATCTTCGTAATACAAATATCTCTCTATTTTATGAAGGACACTAACAACAAGAAAATATCTATATATAGCCATATATATTATGTAAATTTTTCAATTGCTCCTACTTTTGTTGGAATAGCTTCAGAATATTTCGCTTACGATTTTGAAATAACAAGAGAAAAATCCATTGTTACTTTATCAACTAAAGTATTTCTTCATCAAAATAAGAAAATTTTTTTATTTTCTTATTTTGATGAAAGTTTTATCTTCGTAATACAAATATCTCTCTATTTTATGAAGGACACTAACAACAAGATGAGTTCAAGAAATTTGACTTCATCATGGATGGCATGTTCACCGGAAGAATTAATATTTGCAATAACATATATTTTGTAGCGCCAATTATACCAGGTTTACATTACATATATGGAAAACATATAGGAATTTTCTATAATATAAAAGATTATTCGATATCTCCTGTATATCCAGATTGGAAGTTAATTTGTGAGAGAAGAAAAAAATGATTTTCTTAAAATTAATTTGATCAAGAAACAGCTTGACGAATTTGATTCCATGAATATAAAATTTATTACTGAAGAGAAAACTAGAAAACTGTAAGTTATTTGACATCTGACAGAATAATTCGTTAAAATTTAAAATAACAATGAAATTCTTGATAAAAATCCAGAACAGGGAGAAGACAATAACAATAGCAGACATTGAACGCTGAGGATAAGCTCAATAAACTATCTTATATCTGTATTTAGTAGGCCTACAGATGAGAAGACCTTGATAAAATTTCCATATACAAAAGTACTTAAATTCCATGAAATATCTAAACTGGTGCTGTCACCCTTCTTGAAAACTTGTCTTGAAAGCTGAGACATAATATTTGGAATGAATCTCTCGGAGGGGGATGATTCTTTAATTCTGTAATGTGTATCTCGGAAACTGCACTATATATAATATTAATTTTCAGAGATTTGATAAGGAATTAAAAATACTGTATTCATATTTTTCGACAATTATCATTTATATAAACTGTTTATTACCGAGCTATCGCGCGATCAACCGGAGATGTTTCAAGATGGCGACACCCACTGGTTCCTATAATATGTAAAGTAATGACCTTTCACTCATTTTTTCATGTTTAATATGGTTCTTGAGAGAGCCATACGAAAGATTTGTGGTTCTTTCAACAAAAGTATTCAGCTTATCGTTATCTAATCTGCGTTATTCCCATTGTGTTCTCGCTGTTCTAAAATTGTACTTAAATAAATTTATATTTTATAATTTCTTTTTATTTTGTCGAATGCATGATATTTAATATCAATAATATTTCATATATAATTTTTAGAGAATAAAAGATTTGCTCGTTAGAACTTATAGTGGATCATACATATTTTGAATATAAAGCAGAAAAAGAGGAAAAATCATTACAAACTTCTTTATTACATCAAGATTGTGAATATGGTATTCGGAAATACAGACATAAATGGAGTAGATTTGCTCGTTAGAACTTATAGTGGATCATACTTATTTTGAATATAAAGCAGAAAAAGAGGAAAAATCATTACGAACTTCTTTATTACATCAAGATTGTGAATATGGTATTCGGAAATACAGACATAAATGGAGACGGTTCTTTAGATAATTTAAGATTTATCGTAGTGAAAATAACCATATTCGAAAACGAAGACGAATCTGGTTATGCTTTCTCCAACATAACTAATGACCATAATGAATTCATAGACAAATTAGCCAGTAATCACCATCTGTATTGCATGATGGTGTGTTTCTGTTATAGAGACTTTTGGAACGATAAAGTTCCAAAATCCTCTGATCTCCTTCACTCCGAAGGAGATCTGAGGAATATGTGAAACAGATTTCGATGATTCGAAGAATGGCCGAAAAGTAAATTATAACATAGGTTCTGTTACCGTTAATGAAAGAAACATTCCGATTGCATTTCACAGAATTATTAGCAATTTACTCCATCAGTTAAGTCACGCATTTGGTTGCATAGATGATCCCATAAATAACAGATTCTGTAGTCCCGGAAATATAGCATTTGCAAATTTATTTAACCCATTTGCAAATATATTTAACCCATTTACAAATATATTTAACCCATTTACAAATATATTTAATCCTTTTACAAGTATATTTAAACCTTTTATAATTTATTTAAACTTTTTACAAATTTATTTAAACTGAGCAAAACAGTCGATGGATGGAAAAGGAACGCCTGCACAGTTTATACTGTACGAGTCTGTTCGTCTGTTGTCCGACTTCGATTTTGGGTATAAAATTTAAACCGACTTATATATACGCGGCGTCAAAATCACGTATAAAATAGAATACGGGAAAAGCATAATTAAAAAGTGCAGAAAGGATAATGTATAGGATACGGGGAAAAGCATAATTAAAAAGTGCAGAAAGGATAATTTTGAGGAGCTAAACAATGGCCCACGAGGAAACAGGCCAAAACTACTTAATCCCTTCGCCTAATATATAGAAGCAGCAATTGAGAAATAGCCTAGAATGACTTATGAAAATCAGAGAAGCTTATTGAACATGAAATTAAGTATGTCTTCCATAAGAAATGCATTATATATAGTATTACTTTCCATGATTGCACCAATTACATTATGGACATGTTTTTCTTGTTATTAGCCGCAGCTACTAGCCAACCACTCCACTAAATTTAAT
>AYEL01067751.1:0-26311 GCA_000484575.1 Olivierus martensii
AACCAATCCCCTTTTTTCCTTTAATCCTTATCTCATTTTACATGGTTAAAAAACATATCTTTGACTTTTCATTATCTTCTTTAGATCGATTTACACGGTTTACAGTTTAATTGAACATATCCTTCTATTTTGTATGAATTCTGCATCTCATTTTACACGGTTTCGATTTGCACGATTTTTCCAGGAACGTATCTACCATGTAAATCGACGGCTGAGCGTATTTGTAATAAGGTATGAGTGTGTTTATTAATTTGTGTTTGGTTGCAAGCTTTTGGTGTATTATTGCTTTTGCTACTGTTTTGGTAATCTGTTTATGCAAGCATCTTGCAACCTGACATAATGTGTTGAATCATTTTGAGTGCTATGTGGCATTTCCTACATGCATTGTTTGTTAATGTGCTGTCTTTCAATATGTATCTTCTGTAGTTTTTTGTGTTTATTACCTGCTCTTGTATTGCTATTATAAACCCTTCGGTTTCTGTAAATAGATCCCCCTGACTAATCAGCTGTTTGATGCTTTGGCGTGTATAAAGTGTTTCTGAAGGTCATGTGGTTATCTGCCATGGAATTCCTTTTTATACCAGGATGTTTTCTTTTCTTGTATGTGTGCAGTGTTACTTTTTATACCAGGATGTTTTCTTTTCTTGTATGTGTGCAGTGTTGTCCTATTTGGTTTTGAAGTCACCATTCTGTAGATTTAATGGTGTTATGTTTCTATCAGCCAAGACTATAGTTTTGTGTAGTTTTGATGTATGTTACTTTTATGGAAGAACTCTCTTAGATTATAGATCTGTCTGTTGTGTAAATGTGGGATGTCAATAAGACCATGTCCACCTTCCTTGCGTGGGAGAGTAGTTCTTTCTATGGCAGATTTCGGGTGACTGGTATTTTGTAAGTGTTGTTTGTGCACTTTTTGTAAACTTTTTGTAACACTTTTTGTAAGTGTTGTTTCTTTGGAGTGATTCAAGTTCTGTCTGTGTCCACTATATCACACCAAAGGAGTAAATCAGTACAGGTATGGCAAATGTGTTGATGGCTTTTACTATGTTTTTTCCATTCAGATGTGTTTTGAGAATGTTATTTAAATACATTCTAGGTGCTATACATGTTCAAAAATTTGTCCATTCTTGCAATATTTAAATTACAAAAATATTAGAAAATGTCAGAGAATTATATTATAAAATACAAAATAATAATATAAATAATAGATTTGAATGAAAAATAAATATATTAATATATATAGATATATTATTTATTCTCCTGCAATGCCCAATCATGCTGCGAAAACTACTTCTAGTAGGTTATCATTGATCATTTGGGAATCCTCACTTCTTTTAAGTAACTCAAGTGCTTTTGCTAATCTTATGTCTTCATAGCAGTCAACAGTTTTTATTATTTTTGCACCACTCCATTCTACATTCAAGTTTACTTTGTAAAATCTTTTTGATAATGCCATGGTGAGGTTTCCATTTCTGATATCATCCACATTTTGATATCATTTAAAGGAATGTGATATATTCCTTTAAACAGAGCTATTTCCGTAGGAAGTACTTTTAGAAGTTTGACATTTCAAACTTCTGGAAGTGTACTCCCTATATAAACTCTTTCATGACTGTGTTGGTATTGGTTGCTGGTAGTATGTAGCTAAGTGAGTTTGAGACATTTAAGGTTGGGATGCCCAGTTCTGACTCATTTGTTGCTTGATCAAGAATCTGCAACAATGATAGTCAGGTTACCTTATCCCTTTATCATGTAATCCATGACCAGGAATTCCGTATGGGACTGGCAGACAAAATAGTATAGGCTTTGGGCCTAACCATGGTATGTGGCATAATTTGGGGAAGGACGGGTGATGAGGCTATGATTACATTTACACAGAGACTACAGTTTAAAATAATCAATACTTCCTTTATTAAGGAGAGATTTCTTTACAAGAGATACCCGACAATAGACCAACAGAAGAAAAATATCTTCTTTCCAAGGAATGTCCTTTAAGATATAGATGGACAGTTCTCAGTCTTTGACAGCCAATTAGATTCAGTTTCACAAAATATTCTTTTCTAATAATGTAGCATGAAGTAAATGTCTGTTCAATGTCTTGATAATACACAAACAATTGAAGGGAATAATTATTGATCTCGCAGTTGCTGATTTTGTAGTCATTGGAAACACCATTGGCTTCAGGTGGAGTCAAGTCGATTTCCTGGCCTCCACTAATTGGAACCAAAAAAAACAATAGACTATCCTTTTTCCAAAACCCAAACTGCTGGTTGCAAGAATCCTGGGCAAAAGCTGACCCTTTTCTTCATTCTTTCTCACGGAAAGGCAGAATGATTATTCTGATCGTCTTTCATCATTGTATTCTCACTAATTCTATATAATATCTACATATAATAAATTATTCCGTCGAATCCTTTTCTTCATTCTTTCTCACGGAAAGGCAGAATGATTATTCTGATTGCCTTTCATCATTGTATTCTCACTAATTCTATATAATATCTACATATAATAAATTATTCCGTCATTTTATCCCATGTTTATCTATTTAATATTTTAACATTTATATTGCAGAGGACAAAGTTTCCAGGTCATGTAATAATAAATTTTCTTGTTTTTTTTATTTTTTCTAGAGGTATCTTCCTCTCCCCTCCAAAATTCCTTTTTCCATTTTTTTCTCTTTATCACACCAAAAGAGGGAAAAGAAAGAAATTTAAAGATGAGGAGAGACACTTCCCAACTGATCCAAATTCCTATTAGCCACACTTAACACATGAATCTTCTTAACAATGTGTTGCTATATTTGGTGAATAGTTCTTCAACCAGACTGTAGAATAGATTCTATACTACCACTTGCTATTGTATAAAACTTGAAGTATAAAAGCACTACTTGCAAGGTAATAACAGTTTTATTAGCATATAACGTTTTCGGACATATTCAGTCCCTCTTCAGTATGCCCATTTACAGCTAACACTAGTTAAATAACATACTAACTCAAACGTTATCATAAACTCTTGAGTGCTTTTATACTTCAAGTTTCAGACTGTAGAACATGATTAATATGATGATGCAGGTCTAAAAACACTAATGATAACAATAATAGTACATTAAATAATACTATGACAAGGCAGCATGTGACAGTTCAACAAGAGACAGTGAGTAATGAGCATTGAATGAGGACAGAAGAATTCTGATGAGAAATGATTCAATTTCTGTCGATACAGATACTTATATACAAGTAAGATCCTATTCCAGGAACTATCTGGGATTTAGATGGTTTACATACATATAAGATGAAAATTGGCAAATTTACTTATTTTTATGAAGAATTCAGGTGGTACTCTGCCCCTGTTTGTTTGCCATTTTCTACTACTTGATGGTTGATTCGGAGATGAGACTGAATTCCAGGCAAACCTTGTTAATTAATAATGATGTAACTAAATGAGTAATAAACAATTCAAAAGAACTATTAGCAATTGCTATTTCTCTTGGGCTGAAATCTCACAAGTTAGCTGTATACAGGAAAGAATTCTACTTTGCAATATTCATTCCTGCATGGTTGCCTTACCCAAAAACTACAAATCAGCAGTTTTACAGCACTCTTCCAAAGATCTTCACTCGCTGTACTATATCTGAGTCAAAGAAATATGAATATAATCCTATCATTTTATATGCCATGGCCCATGATTTTTTCAAGAGTATGTTTGATAAAAGCCTAAGTTGCATTCCCAACAACTATTTCTGCAATTACAAAATTCTGTTGCTTTGCAGCATATTGTCAGAATCTTAAAAAAAAATTTAATTTAAAGGTACCCTATAAAAGACAGATGATGATATACACCATATTAAGCAATGAAGAAGATAACTCACAATCTGACTAGTTATCTAGTATCTACCTAGTACTAGCAACCAATACTGATAACAGCATGAAAAAGTTTTATTTAGGGAATGCTGAAATATTAATATGGATGATGTAGATATGGAAATCTCACCACTGCATTATCAAAAAGATTTTATGAAGTCAATCTAAAAATATAATGGAACAATGAAAAAATAGTAAAACAGTTGATCACTTATCAAGACATAAAATTAGAGAATCATTCAGAGTATTTTAAAAAAGTAAGGATTCCAAATTATCAATGATAACCTTCCAGAATTAGTTCCTGCAGCATGGTTATGTGCATTGTTGGAGAATAAATAATACATCTATATTTAATAATAATTTTTCTTCTAAAGCTGTTATATATATTATTATTATAGTACATCAATGTGGGAATGGAGTATCTCCAGGGCAAAATGCTATGTCAGACACGAGTCAAGACATAGCTACTTGTGATATTTAATTGTGAGTTAACTGTCTGTGTCAGTGCTGAGAAACTTTCTTACTATGTTGCATGTATTGAGTAGTGATGCTTTTTGAAGTGTTATGTATGTCTTGGGATGTAGATGTAGTGTTTTGAGGCTTTTGTGTAGGGTGTGAGGGATTACTCCTGTTGAGGAAATAATGATGGCTACCTTTTGCATTCCCCAAAGACGCTTAATTTCTTGTGAAAGTTCTGTGTATTTGCTAATTTTTTGGGTGAATGCATCCTGGATGTTGAGTTTGTTGGGTATTGAGATGTCTATAATGTAGGTAACTTTGTTTTGTTTATCTATGAGAGTGATGTCTGGTCTGTTATAGTGTATGGTTTTGTCTGTTAGGATTGTTCTGTTGTAGTATGTCTTGTAAGTTGAGTTTTCTAAGATTGTGTCTGGTATGTATTTGTATTTATTAATTTGTGTTCAGTTGCAAGCTTTTGATGTATTATGTTTGCTACTTGGTTGTGTCTGTGCGGTAGTCTGTTTGTGCAAGGCTTGCAACCCAACGTAATGTGTTGAATCATTTCAGGTGCTATGTGGCATTTCCTACATGGACGTAATGTGTTGAATCGTTTCGGGTGTTATGTGGCATTTCCTACATGTGACATTTGTTTGTGTGTTGTCTTTCAGTATGTATTTTCTGTAGTTTTTTTGTGTTTATTACCTGGTTTTGTATTGCTATTATAAATCCTTCTGTTTCTGTAAATAGATCCCCCTGACTAATCAGCTGTTTGACTGCTTTAGAATCTATAAAGTGTTTCTGAATGTCGTATGGGTGTCTGCCATGGAGTTCCTTTCTATACCAGGATGTTTTCTTTTCTTGTATGTGTACACTGCTGTCTATTTGGTTTGGAGTGTCATTATTATTATTTTTTATTTTATAAATAATTCTGTGGTATTTCTCAGAGTTTTGTAATTCAAATATCATAACAATGTGCAATTTTTCAAACATGTATAATGTTTTGAATCATTTGTAACTGCTGATGATAACTTTGTTACATTTAAAACATTTCAATTTTTCTGTATTCTCTCTTAAGCAAATTATTTTTTTTGTCTAAGAAGTGCTTGTTTACTAGGAAGAATCAATATAATTATAAATTATACATTCTATTTATTGATCTATTCTTTTAGGAAGATCCATTTAAATTGAAAACAGGTGGTATGGTTAATATGAAAGCATTGAAACAAGGAAGGTGAGTATTAAAATTTCTTAAACTTTATTTAAAAGTAAACTATGTAAAATCAGATAATCTTCAATAAATCAAAATCTTCTTAGGAACTGAGAGGTATTGTATTTTAATTAGTATCTCATACCATCTTTTTTTTTCTTTTTGATTCTAGCATACATTATCATTATCTCATACCATCAGGGGGCATTCATTGTTGAATCAACTAATGAAGAATTGATTTTAAATAATATCTCAAACTTTAGTAATTTTAAAAAATACTTGTATATTGAACAGAACAAAGTACAAAATGTTAGATAAATATAACATAAACAGCACTATGGCAAGAAAATTAATTATTTATGTAAATAAATAAATGAAAAAATAAATAATTCTAAATGTATTAGTGCTTTTGATTTTATAAAAAATCTTCTTCAGCTACACTAAAAAAATTCTGTTGCATGTTTCAAAGAGTGGTTGTTAGGATAACATATTCTAAACATCAAAGTATATATGTATTTAAATTATAGTATGTTTTTAACAATAAATATAAATATTATCAGGAACTTATAATTAATAAACAAAAATATAATTCTAAATTTATAAATTGTTATATTAATAAATTAAATATATATTTTAGTACCTTTTCTTCATATTTAAATTTGTAGTGTAAATTACACATCTTGCCTTAATTCAGATACCATTGCCAGGCATTGCTAATTGCTGAGGAGTCTAGTCTATTAATCGGTTTGATGATGATATTTCGTTTTTCATAAATGGTTAATGCTTTTGCAATCCTACTTCTTTTTGGATTAATTTCTGTCCATAATAATAATCTAGCTTCATTCCATCTTATATATAACTCTATGCTAGAGTTGTTTTATTGCTACACTTTTGATGTCATATATGTACTTTGGTAATCTCTTACATAGCAATCTCACTATATATCCTATGTAAGTATGCTGTTCATTTGTAACATCATCATAAAACAGGATTTCATATACTCCTAGTTTGGATTTAATTTATCTTTATTGTTATGTATTTTATTAAAAAGGATGTTTAATCTATTAAATGTAAGTTTATAGCCAGTAGTTCTCTCTATTTTTCTTTTAAATTGAAGAGTGACATCATTTATATCTAAGAACTTTAAAGCCATCCTGTTACACTCACAAAAATGCACACAAAAAACAGCTCTAAACAGGATAAATACTTTATTACAGAGAATGCTTTCGACTCTTATCAGTAGGTCAATTTCAGCTGTAAAGTATACACAGAACGGAGAGAAGCCAACCCCCTACAAAAATAAACAACTCAAAAATGACGTCGTTCTTATCAGTAGGTCAATTTCAGCTGTAATGAATACACAGAACGGAGAGAAGCCAACCCCCTACAAAAATAAACAACTCAAAAAGACCAGTCAGAGATCTAGGAGAACTGAGTGCTCTTCCTGAGAACTATCATCATAAAATTTTAACTGAAGATTTTATAAATTTTGACAACAATCTTGTCCATTATGAATATGAAAATTTTACAGCCAGTGATTTAATTGAAAAGATTATATCCAGTTCACTTCATATAGACTTTGTTGGAAGAGGAACCGAATGATCATGAAACAACTTTGGAATATGTAGAGGAATTTTAATGATAAGCATTTTCCAATAATGAACCAAAGATCATTAAAACTTTATTTGGTATAAGAAAAAATAAATGTGTGGATGAAGTGTAAGTTAAATATAAAAAGGCAAACTTTATTTAAGACTTCTTTTCAAATAGATAGTTCTTATGTTGAAAGCACTGACAGTCTGCAGTGCTTAACATTTTTGAGATTTTAAATTTTAATGATCCACATTGCCTCTCCTTGGCCTAGAGATGGTGTGGGTTATAATTGGAAATATGCTGCTGTTGTCACCGTTTGTTGTTAGTGCTGCTCATCTAAATGGTTGGACAAATTTGGTGACATCATACATTTCATCTCAGTGTATTGTTGTATTTTTATCATCATCACTTCTGATTTTTACTTTATGTTGTAACATTAGTATTATATTATTAGTATATTTTTTACTATTATTATTTTTGTAGCAGTGGAATTTGTAGTGGTAATGTGTAAATGGTTTATACGATGTTTGATGACGTCATGCATTACCCATCCGCGAGTTTTTAATGTTGTATTTTTATTAATATCACTTCAGATTTTCACTTTATTATGTTGTAACATTATTATTATTATTAGTATTTGTTACCGGTATTATGATTGTTTTGTAGGAGTGGAATTTGTAGTGAATGTATAAATGTTTGTACATCATCTCTTATGACATCATTTTTGAGTTGTTTATTTTTGTAGGGGGTTGGCTTCTCTCCATTCTGTATATTCATTACAGCTGAAGTTGACCTACTGATAAGGTCGAAAGAATTTCTGTTAATAAAGTATTTATCCTGTTTAGAGCTTTGTATTTTGTGTGCACATTTATATCTAATGTGCATGTTTTTTTTTTATATCTTTGTTATTCATATTCAGTGAATCCATTCTCTACATATTTTGTGCAAAAGTCATATTATCTTGTCATTATAATCATGTTTAAATATTTGAGAAATTATTCAGTTTAGTTCTTTATTTACATTGGCTTAGGAGGAGCAGTGTATTTTAATCATTTTTAAAAGAACACAAAAGGCAGCTATTTTATAATATAATATGCTTCTTTAGTGTTGGCTTTAACAAATAAGGATTGATGTTTTTTTATATACATCAATATTGTATTCATCATGAACTATCTTTATTCTTAGGTCTAAGTATTGTTTCATATTCATCACTCTTTTGTTTAACAAGAAGCAACACCAATGCTGGATCTGACATTTCCTTTTCTAGGTGAAATATAGAGTTACTATCTTCTGTTATTACTAGATTGTGTCTATATATCACTTATATAATATTAAATACAAGCACTATATGCAGTAATGAAAATTTATTCTGGAAAAAAAACATTTCTGATCCATATTGGATCCTCCTCAGTTTCTAATGGAACATAGTTTAAAAATTCAAAAAGTTTATATACATTGTTCTAGTTATTACATCACTATTTACAGAAAAGTTACAAATAATTCAGAAAGTAACAAAAGTAAAAAATAAATTATTAACAGATACATATTATAAATAAATTAATAAATGTGGACATATTGACAAAAAATAACTATAAATTCAACATTATAGGTTCATAACTTATGGGTAATTCCATAACTCCATGTGTTGGAGAACGATGTACTAGCTTGTTCATTTATGACATTTGCGTATAGTCTCCTTTCTGCCATAACTAATGATTCCTGTAGATATTTGTGCTTGTGCTCAAAACCCGTCCTTATGATTTCTGTTTCTTCCCAATTTATGTCTAGATCGTATTCATAAAACCTTTTAGCCAGTGATGTATTTAAACAGGCGTTCATGATACCTTGCTGATGATTGTTGATCCTTTGCGAGAGATTTTAGTTGTTAGATAGTATAATAAGACTATAGGTCAGCAAGAAGAATATAGTGGGGTAACAACTAGAAATCTCTCGCAGAGGATCAACGAGCATCAGCAAGATATCATGAACATCTGTTTAAATACATTGCTGGCTAAAAGGTTTTAAAAATTTAATTAAAAAACTCTAACATGGTTCGTATTTAACAAGAGCTTCAGAAAAGAAATAGATGACATTGATACATTGCAATTGGCCCCAAGTAAAGAAGTATTTGAAAAAGCAATTACCATTGTTTATTAAGAAATGGCTTCAGAAAAGGCAAACAGAATTTATTGAATACATGAAGTTGCAATGGTTCACAACACACCAAAATTGGTATGAAGGTGCTGTGCTCCATACTCCTATAAACAACTCATTGGAGTCTTTTTGTGAGGAAGTTAACTTTGACCTATCCTAATTTTATTTTATTATGCACTCTATTATTTATTTATCGTTATTTTCCTATATGCTAACGTATTATATTTTAGTTTAAAAGTTAACTTACTTCCACCTTCTCCATCGTAGTTGGCAATCACGTGATACGGAGTCTGAACCCGTATCCGGAAGAGCTATTCCGGTTAATGATGTCATCTTATCTACATAAATTTTACCACTGAACTGATATGTGAAAATAAGAATGATCCGTGTCAATGTTTTGTTCGATATATAAATTCATTGTAAAGATAATGACATGAATGAATTACTCTGTAAACTAATAAATTTGAACTTGTTACGTATAAGTATGTAAATGAGCGAAGTGCGGAAGTGTTTGTCACTGGAGTATAAAAGATAGACGCAATCAACAAGTTTTTGAGGTGCAGAATCCAGACGTAAAATTGGCGAGTGACATTTGAGTTCTTGTAAAGATCGACGATTATTTGAAGTTTGTATCGGAAGTGGAGGTAGTAGACTAGTATTATTTAAGGTTTGTTTCTTGTGGATTTTGGTTATTTGAATTGAGTTAAACAAGTTTTGTTGGATACTTGTTCGTTGCTTTATTATAGTTCCAATAAAGCATTTGCTAACACTTTTGTAAGTGTTTTGAATTTAATAAATTTATAGTTTTATTATAATTTAACTTGTTTGAGAATTTATCCAATTAGTATTTAAAGTTTCTAACATTTTTTGTCCGTCTAGTTCTAACACTGGTTTGTTACTCGTAGTTATACGTTCTCGTTTCCGGTTTTGTTTTGCCGGTTAACGTGAAGTGTTGTTAGAGTGTTTTATATTTAAGTAGAGTTTAGTTAAAGACCTGAGCTCAGGCCGGGCTCTGGATTGCAGAGTCGCTAGCCATTAGGTTTAGTTATAATTATTAGTATTGCATTCATTCTAACCGCGACTTTGCATTTTAATTTAGTCATCAAAAAAGAAGAGACATTTCATGAACAACTACCTCTGCCAAGGTTTCTTGAGTTAATCAATAAATCCATAGAAAAGTGGTGAAAAGAATAAATAACCAATAGTCAAATGTTCAAGACTTCAACTACAATTGAATTGCATCAATGGACACACATTTACTTTTGCCCACTGGTAAATTTGAACATATCAGCTGTGATTTGCAACAATTCAATTCAATATTTTTGTCTGTCGAATGAGGAATGCAATGTTTCAGAAGAGAAATATCAACCGTATTAGAAATGTGTTGGAATTCCTATGATCAGTTTAAATATACAATTCAAACTTCAAGGGAATTTTAATCCAAATAAATCCAAACAACTTGCCATTGATTTTATAGAGTTGCAGTGTCTGTATGAGCCATGAAGGTGGTATGCTGTCGAATGCCTTTTTGTATTCAATGTAAGTTGCATGTAAGTGTCTGTGTTGTCTGTGTACTTGTTTTAGTATTATTGTTTCAATGTAAGTTGTATGTAAGTGTCTGTGTTGTCTGTGTACTTGTTTTAGTATTATTGTGTCGATGATCAGCTACCCTTTGCATCCCATGTGACTTCTATGGCAGCCTTTTTATTGTTCTGTGAGAATATTGTTTTCTTCAATGTGTGCATATATTTTGTTGGTGATACGAGGTTAAAATTTTGTATAGTGTTGGTAAACATGCGATTGGTATGTATTGTGATGGGTTTCCAGTGTTTGTGCTCTTGGGTTTCATGAAAGTGATCCCGTGTGTAAGAAAGAAAGGTGTATCTTTTGGTTTGTGAATGAGATGTGTGATGTGTGAGATGTTTGGCAGTAAATCATGAAGTTAATATTTATATATTGCAATTAATATTCATATTTTTGATTTGTTGATATTTGAATGAAAAATTCATAAACTCTTAGGAATTGGTAAAGCATGAACTACTTGTAATTCACTCCTTTGTCAGATCATCTTCAGTTATATAATAATCAAATATAATATCAATTAGATAAAACAAAAATGTTATAAAATTTAAATGCTAATTTTTAAATTAAAAAAAAAATAAAAAATAGAATACAAACTTTAAATTGTTTAAAATATATTTTTGTTATAATAAAATATTTTTACTAAAATATAATACAATACAAATTAATAATAAAAATCAATAAATTAAAAATTATTAGTCAGTTAATAAGAAAATATAAAATTCTTGGAAGATTACATAGATATTATCACCAATATTAGTAAGAATGTTTATCTCAAAAGGTGTTTGCTATATGCTGCAATAAGGGTGCTAAATGCACCCAAGCATAAGATAGAACACAGGAAGGTTAGTTGTTAATTACTTTTTCTGTCTTCAATAGTTTCTCTATGTCAATAGTGAGCCATGCAACATAATATTAGAATCAGCTGGAATGAACAAAGAACTAGAAATAATAATAGTTGGCATATTAACTTCATTTTTCTTGTCATGTGCTTGCTGTTTTTCATTTAAATTTTTCTATTTTTTTTTTTTTTTTTTACAAAATGAATTTTGTATTTTTGTTTTTTTTTTTTTTTTTTTTTTTTATACAAAATGAATTTTGTATTTTTGGCTAGAAAACTATATTAGTTTAAATTTCAAATATGGTTTTGACTTACATTTGGTGATGTGGCTGATGCAAGCAATGGTAACAATCCTCCACAAGCAATAATAATATTATCTGCTAACTGAGATATTAGATGAACAGTATTAATGACAAAAATAGCATTTTCACTGCTATTAACAAAATCTATAACAGTTTTAGTTGTATGGCTATAAGGAAAGAAGTAAATATCAAATAAAAAATTAAAGTGCGTTTATTAATACAAGGTAGAAAAAAAATTTTATTTACCTTCTCCATACTTGTATATCTGTTTCCAAAGAAAAAAGTAAATCTGATAAAAGACGCTGATGAATGATGGACCAACGAAATTCTGGTATGCGAAATGGTGGCCTGGTAGGGCCACTATTAAACATCTGACGACTATTATTTCCAGCACTACCTGAACGTTGTCCAATAGAAAAAGTAGCAGATTTTGGCCTTTGAAGTTGTGTGGCTACATTTTTACGCATAGCAGTTGCACTACGTGGTCGACGACAAGGTGCTATATCTGCTATATCTGAAGATACATTATTATTAGTTTTTATTTTATTTGTGTTATTTAGTTTTTCTTCTTTTTTTTCAATTTCATTATTGCACAGATCAATGCCTTCTTTTTCTTCTTCATAATCTGTAGGTTTATGTAAAAATGATTCTTCCCTTTGGCAATCTATATTTCCTTCAACATTACTACCCATTAATTTACGTTCTTTTTGAAAATGGCCTTCAATTGTACTTATTTCTGTATTTTTTTCTTCTGTTTCATATTCATCAAAATCTTTATCATCAATTTTTTCACTTTTATCACATTCTGGAGAATCTTGTTTAGTTGCATCTGATCCAGTATTGGAAGACTGTGTTTCTTCACTTATTTCTGATTTTATTGGTGATCCACTCAATGATAACTCTTCTTCAGTATTTTCTTTAGATAATTCATTAATTTTGTTATCCTCTGAAGAAACTATCCTTTCTTCAAATAATTTTTCTGATTCTAATTTATTGCTTAATTCTTGTTCTACAGATTGATAAGTTGCTACAATTATTTCAGATTTTGGAAATTCATCTAAATTAATGCCCACTTCTAAATTAATATTACTGTTCTGATCATTTTTAAATGCCTCTATTCTATCATTATTGATATTTTCTTCACAATAAAATGAAGTTTCTTCTGATAAACTATTGTCCTTTTCTTCTGATATACTATTATCCTTTTCTTCTAAAGATTCTTTAATATGCTCAATTGTTTCAATACATTGTTCAATCACTGCTTTTTCACTTATCATTGTATCTTCTACAGCTTTCTCATCAATTTCTATATTTTCTTTAGAATTTTTAGATCTTAAAATATTATCACCATTTTCATCATCTAATTTGTCTGTAGTATTTTTATTTGAACATAATATATTGATTTCAGAAGCAATCTGTTTATTTTCTTCTTCATTTTTATTATATATATTTTTAGAGTTTTTCTTTCCTTCATCAAAATTAATTTGCTGATTTTTTATTTCTGTCTGAGAAATAACATCTTTAGATATACAATATGATAGTATATTTTCTTTGTCATTATTTTCTTCATTTTCTTCATTATGTATTTGTTCTTTCTCTGTTTTTGTATCACATTTAGAAAAATCACTAGATGACTCATTTAAATTATCTAAATTTTGCTTTTCTATTTGTACATCATTTATTTTAATCTTATCTATAGACTTTTCTGTTTTGTTATTACAAGTTATAATTTCCTGTGGTTTATTATATTCATTTTCATTGGATGTATTTTCTATATCAAGAGAAACTTCTGTTTTATTTTTATCAACATTTTCTGCTTTAACTATCCTATCATTATTAACTAAAGATATTTTTAAATCATCATCAATAATTTTATTTTCACTAAATTTATTAGAAATTTCTTCATTTGCATTAATTTTGTTTAAATGATTAGAATTCTCACTTTTTTCATTTTTAGTTATATTTTTATCATCATCAACTGAAGAATAGTTATCATCACTATTAGTCCTATCTGATTTATTTAAAATGTCATTACACTTCTGTATCTCTAAATTTTTGTTTGTTTGATGAGTTAAAAGATGTTCATTTATATCATATTCAATTTCTACTACATGATTATCATTTCTTGGAGGATTAGAATTATTTGAAGAATGCTTATCATCATCTAATCCAGAAATTGTACTAATAGGTTTCTGTTTTCGGATAGCTGGATCTGTGATATGATCTGAACGTCTTTGTTCATATTGTTCATACATCTGAGAAAATTGAAGCTTAAATTCTTCAAATGAAACCTAATAATAAAAATATAATTTTATAATATGCATCATATTTTTCATTAAATATGAATTTACTAATAATAACCACAATAAATACAAATATAATATTTCTATTGCTAATTATCTTTCAATTGTACAGTCTATGACTGAAAGGTTTTGACATCTACCGTAAGGGCTGTATTAGAGGAAGTAGTTTCAATTGTAAAGTCTGGAAAATCTCTGCACAGCAGCTTGTAATGAAGTAGACTGTTCTTACCGCGGTAGAAATAGGGGTCGGGAATATTTCACAGAGGGGAGAATTTCTATGACGTACTTGACATGAGTAATGCGATCTGTATTCTTCTTTCACTTTCCATTTTATTAAACACAGAAGACAATTTTATTTTTTATTATGCTCTTTACAAGTTATAAAAACTCAGTATTGAAATTATTATCATTATAGTTTAGATAATTGTATAATGTTTTGTTTTTTGTTCTGTGAATATAGAAGTGAAAATTTCTAAGTTTAAAAATCTTATTTCGA
Organism: Olivierus martensii; assembly: GCA_000484575.1. NCBI lineage: Eukaryota > Metazoa > Arthropoda > Arachnida > Scorpiones > Buthidae > Olivierus > Olivierus martensii. The sequence goes on from AYEL01067751.1 coordinate 14,797, forward strand.
TATGATTTTTTCATATAAAATTTGTTTTTAATTGTAAGATAAAAAATACACATTAAACACTCAAAAGTTCGTTTATTTTAAGTATTTTCAGATTTGCATATAATAAAAATATGAAACTGTATAATACATAACATATTATTTAATGGGCAAAGCCTAGAACTTTGGTGAAGCTGAAAAACAATTTTTATAATTTATTCTTTGAATTCTTAATATTGAAATATATTGCTGTAAAACATTATTATACGCTAGGTAATGGTTATAGAATAGCTTAGAGAGGTGCTTTTAACATGTTTACAGATTCCAGATTATGAAGGATGCATGCGGGATGCACCCTAGCTTTGATAACTTTGCTGCCTTCAGCACTTATCCTTACATGCATTTATCGTCGATATTATTAAGATCAATCGTGGATGACCTGGTGATTTTTTAGGTGATACGCTCCCCCTCTCTTCATGCTGCTTTAGAATGTTGTAAACTATTTGCCTACTTATTTGGAATATATTCGCTATGTCTTTCACAGGCATCCCTTGTTCCTATGATGAATGATTAGCAACCTAGAACTCTTAGATGTAGTAGTTGGCATTTTGAAATAATTTGCACTCAACTTCAACAATCTAGTTCATGCCTTTAAATACGGTATTAAATGATACTTCGGTATGCAACGCATCTTATTACTTAATAATTCAGTTATTGCCAGTAAAGTTACGATCCTAATTTATTTCATTAATATTTTTACGTTATTTAACGTATTAATAAAAGTTAAGAGCAAAGTATAGTAAATGAAATTGTTTTTTCTGAATGTAAACGCTTAAATATGCAGTATTCCTTCCACTCCCTGTTGCTAATCAACCGATGGAATGGTTTAACTCAAATTGTAGCCTACAACCGATCAACAACTGCAGTAATGACTAATCAGTTTTTGAGTAGTGTATGAAAGCCAAACCTTTTCCACTGATGTCAAAACCTTTCTGTCATAGACTGTACATCTTAAACAACAAATTAAAAAATTTTTATGTATAGCATTTAATATATAATAATATATTACATTTTTACACAAATTATTTATATAAATCAACTAAACAGAAATAGAGGTATTCCCATATTTATATATATTCAACATCTATATATCAGAATTTACATAAATTTTTTTTTTAAATTTTTTGTTTTTGAGGTATAGAGCATAAAAATTTATTGTACTGAAAGATACAAATCTGAACATGTTGGTTTACAACATTTAAAAAATTATAATACTTTATTTATTTATTTGATATATTGTTCGTTGATCTTAAGTATCATATTACTGATATGATACCATACCATTTGGTATTGTTTTGTTTTTCATTCAGAGAGCAATATGGCACCATAATGATATACTTATTTTATCAAAAATTCTGCATCTTATATAATCATATAAAATACACAATTTTTCATATTTTGTCATCTCTGAAGTCAAGATGCAACTTTGATTGCATCTTATAGTTGAAGAATGGTAATAAAAATATTTAGAATGAAGTATTGCAATTAAAGTATTTTATCAAAAATTCTGCATCTTATATAATCATATAAAATGCACAATTTTTCATATTTTGTCATCTCTGATGACAAAATATCTTGTGATCTTCTTCAACTATAAGATGCAATCAAAGTTGCATCTTATAGTTGAAGAATGGTAATAAAAATATTTAGAATGAAGTATTGCAATTAAAATCTGTGAATTGTTAAAATCTGCTACAATTATCAGTATAACAATAATGCCAACATTGTCTAGCCATGCAGCAGTCATGTTTGTGTATGTTCAAATTTTGCATCATCAGAGTAGTGATTCTAGCAAACCAATGTTTGTTTACTTTTAATGATACAAATAAGTACACATTTTGAGTTTTACTGACATTCTGATTCCTAATACTTAAAATGCTTTCAAGAAGATCATATTATGCTGCTGCATTGAAATGAAAAGTTATCATGTATGCAAAAAAATCACAGAAACAGTGATGGAATGCAATTTGACATTAGCAAGGTGAATATTCATTTTTAGAAAAATGATCGTATTTCTATATTTGCTTACAGAGAAAATTAATTATATTCTTTGAATTTATAACAAAAAATTATTTCAAATAAATAATTTGAAATAAATTTTTTGTTAATTTAGTTTTTATTTTTTGTTTTTGTGGTGCTGGAAATAATACTGCATTTTGCCATTAATGATATCTTAAATCTAATGAAATATGGTAGATACAATTACAATAGTCCTTTAGCTCTGGTGGTTTATACTTCAGAATTTTTGTTAAAAAATCATTTTTCTGACTTCTGCAAAATCTGATTTATATAAAATTCTATGATCCCAATTATTTGTAGAAGTTGGGGGATATTTGCACTGTTTGCTGATTTTAGTTATCATTATTGTTTTAGTATCATTCAATGCAATATTTTCTTCTTTTCAATCTCAGGATATTGTATTACAAAAATGTAAATAATGAACTATCATCAAGTTTCCATCCACAGCCAACTACAGGAATTTTTCAATTTATAATTTCTTAAAATTATTCTGTTCTTTATTTTTCTAGACTCAGAATTTCAGACCCAATTGAATTTATATAAAGTAGAATATATAATATACCTTTATAAATTACACTCAAATTTTATATTACACCTTTTTTATTTGTTTAATCCGAAGCACTTTTGGCATATTCATAGCCCTCTTCAGTGGTGCAAACTTTAATTAGTTATAGAACATTGAATTTAGAATATAAGAATTAAATTAAATTAAGAAATTTAAATTCGCTACTATAAAAACAAAAATCTTAAAATTAAAGTCTATAACATATATAACTATACAACAGCTCAAAACTACATTGAAATAACATTAATACTATATACGACATAAATATATTACATTGGTGTAGAAAAATTATCGTCATTATGGATGACGTCACTATTGCAGTATTAGATTATGGTTGATTACCATTTTCGTTTTTTCTGGCACCAAATCCATGCTGGACTAATTGTATTAAGTTCTATGGTGTTTATTATGTTACATCCTTTTAATTTCTTATCTATTATGCTGATTGTTTCTACTGTTCTGCCTTTCAGTGGGTTGTGCTCCTTCCTAATAACTTTAGCATCATCCCAGTTTATTACTGTATCAAAGTTAACAATTCTTTGTGCTAGTGACGTATTCTCACTGTTTCCTGCAGTGCCTTTTTTATGCTCTGTTATTCTCTTTTGTAACGTGTTTTAAAAACTAGTGATAAGTACAATCTGGAAAAGCTAATTAAATGACAAATCCTTAAGATTGATATTAAAAAGACAAGAATGGGACGAATTAACCATTAGTTATTTAGATGCGAATATTAAAATTACTAATGGCGAATATGTCACATCAGTATTTAGGAAGAATACATATAGACAACTTTTTATTAAACCGACTGCAAAGGAACTATGGAATTATAAAATAGTGGCATTTAGGACCCTGCTGCAAAGGATAACAATGCATTGCAGCAACCAAGACACCGCTAATGAAGAACTAGAATAGGTACTACACCAAGGGGAATTGCACGGTTACAACAGAAACGACATCTTAAAGATATGGAAAAAAGTCACACATAGTACCACTAAACACACCAACAGAGACAACAACAATATGCATGACGGGAAAGGAAAGACACATACTGTAGAAAATAACAGAATTTTTAGGAGATTTAAAAGAAAATTAGAGAGGATAACTAACAATAAAATAATGCATAATAGAAGGAACACTATTTTCAATCTGTTGCGAAATGATAAATATCCTATAAAATGGAATAAGTCTGTCAGGGTATACGAAATTCCCTTTAAAAATTTTGACATAAAGCAGGATGAAATGTACATAGAATATACTTCTTGCTCATTATAAAAAATAATAATAGAGCATAAAAAAGATGCCACAGGAAACAGTGAGAATACGTTGCTAGCACAAAGAATTGCTAATTTTAATACAGTAATAAACTGGGATGATGCTAAAGTTATTAGGAAGGAGCACAACCCACTGAAAGGCAGAACAGCAGAAACGATCAGCATAATAGATAAGAAATTAAAAAGATGTAATGTAATAAACACCATAGAACCTAATACAATTAGTCCAGCATGGATTTGGTGCCAGAAAAAACGAAAATGGTAATCAACCATAATCTAATACTGCAATAGTGACGTCATCCATAATGACGATAATTTTTCTACACCAATGTAATATATTTATGTCATGTATAGTAGTAATGTTATTTCAATGTAGTTTTGAGTTGTTGTATAGTTATATATGTTATAGACTTTAATTTTAAGGTTTTTGTTTTTATAGTAGCGAATTTAAATTTCTTAATTTAAATTAATTCTTATATTCTACATTCAATGTTCTATAACTAATTAAATTTTGCACCACTGAAGAGGGCTATGAATATGCCAAAAGTGCTTTGGATTAAACAAATAAAAATGGTGTAATATAAAATTTGAGTGTAATTTATAAAGGTATATTAATACTCCTGCTTACAGAGCTGTAAAAATATTGTATAAACAAAAAGCAGTTTACTGGAATTTTGCAATATATTAGAATATATAACTATGTAAACTACTGCATTGTGAAGAAGTTAACTCTGACCTATCCTGTTTATTATTTTATTATGCTTATTTATTATTTATCGTTATTTTCAGTATTATTTAACATATTATATTTTAGTTTAAGAGTTAGCTTACTTTTCATGTTCTCTGTCTCAGCAGTTAGCAATCATGTGTTAGAGAATGGAAATACGTCATCTAATCTAAATAAGTTTACCACTGACCTAATGTAAGAATATAAGAATGATCTCTTATTGATGTTTTGTTCGGTGCATAATTAATTTGTAAAGAGGATGACATGAATTGATTACTCTGTAAACTAGTAAATTTGATATTGTTATGCGACATTATGTAAATGGCTTAGCTTGGTACTGTACGTCACTTACAAGGGGAGGACACAGCTGACCCCCCACCGATTTTGATCCGCTTGCATATGGTGAAAATACATCAAAAATGAGTGAATACGTGTCCGAGCTTTTCATTGAATATGGCCTTCTAATAGTATTTTTTAACACTTGAAAAATCGAACTTTTGATAATTCAGCTTAAAAGCGATGGATAGATAACAGATCACCAGGTGCACAGATGGCGCACTCGATAAATACGTGGCTCGTAATCTGAAGGTAGTGGGTTCGAATCCGGGTTGATGTGCATTTTTTTTTTTTTTTTTATGCATCGAAAAATTATTTTTTATTTTTCATTTTATTATTTTTATGTACTGTACGTATTAATTTATTTTAATTATTATTAATTTTATATATATTGGTTATCACATAATTCGTATGCATTAATATATTTATTTACAAAACAAAATACTCTATTACTCTACGGGGATCGTCCGACGAGATAGGGAACGAAGACATAAAAGAATAATGGAAGAATAACGTAATTTTTTTTATTCACTCTCTCCCAGGTTTGATCTCCGGGTCAGATAGCTCTCTCTCTAGCGCATTATGTTAATATTGTGTTTTATTTCCTATTTTTTTAAATAAATATATGTTATTTGTTTTGAATAAGTATCGAAATCTCTCCTATCCTGGATCCTTGCGTCACTTACTCGCGATCCTATTCGAAAGTATGCTATAATTTATCGATATACGTGTTTTTACTCTGACATACATTGTGGGGACCCTACATAAATATATTAATGCATACGAATTATGTGATAACCAATATATATAAAATTAATAATAATTAAAATAAATTAAAACGTACAGTACATAAAAATAATAAAATGAAAAATAAAAAATAATTTTTCGATGCATAAAAAAAAAAAAAAAATGCACATCAACCCGGATTCGAACCCACTACCTTCAGATTACGAGCCACGTATTTATCGAGTGCGCCATCTGTGCACCTGGTGATCTGTTATCTATCCATCGCTTTTAAGCTGAATTATCAAAAGTTCAATTTTTCAAGTGTTAAAAAATACTATTAGAAGGCCCTATTCAATGAAAAGCTCGGACACGTATTCACTCATTTTTGATGTATTTTCACCATATGCAAGCGGATCAAAATCGGTGAGGGTCAGCTGTGTCCTCCCCTTGTTAGTATAAAACCGTATGTGTCCAGCAACTCAGCGAGGTGCACATATTGACGTGAAACTGGCTAAGTGACAATTGAATTTCTTGTAAGGATCTACAAAGGCTTAAAGTTTGTATTGGTAGTGGAGATATTAGAATTAGTATTAAGGATATATTTATTGTGAATAATTGGATTTTGGATATTTGAATTTGGATTAAATAAGTTTGATTGATAATTTGAATTGTGCTTTATTATTGTTTCAATAAAGCTTTGTTACACTTTTGAAAATGTTCTTGAGTCTAATAAATTTATATTTTTGTTATTTAAATTGTTTTAAGAATTTATTCAATTTATTAGTATAAGTTTCTAACTTTAAGTTTGTTAAGTTCTTTGTTTTTGTCATTCCAGATCTAACACTTAATTGATACTTCTTGTTGTAAGTTTCTGTTTTTTTTTTTTTTTTTTTTTTTTTTTTTTTTTTTTTTTTTTTTTTTTTTTTTTTTTTTTTTTTTTTTTTTTTTTTTTTTTTTTACTGGTTAGACATTAAATTTTGATAGATTGGTTTTGTGAATATATTTATTTTAGAAAGTAGTAAAAGACCTGAGCTCAGGCCGGACTCTGGATTTGCAGAGTCGTTTCGACCGTTAGGTTTTATTTAGTTATTAATATTATTATTATTGGTGTTTGTTAAAAGTAGTGACTTTGCAGCATTATTAAATAACTTAATGTTGTTAAAAATAACAAATGAACAAATATGCAGACATTAATATTTTTTATATATTACTTGAACAACAACACTGTTTAAATAAGACATGTGATGATAAAAACATATTTATTTATATTTCATAATATTTCAAATTTATATTTTTTCAAAACTCACAAAATCAAAAAAGGAATTTAAAAAAGTAAATAAAAATAAGGTACCTTTGAATGAACAATTGCCAGTGTATCCACCCATACCCGCCAGCCACCATATTCAAATTTTATTGCATGATGTAATAACATCCGAAATAAAGAATAAACCATATCTGAAATCTTTTGTTCTTCAGCAGTATGAGGATGTATGTAAGCCATCGCAATTAACCATTCTTGCCAAACTGACATCTGTAACACAGTTCTATAAAAGCAAAAAAGCATACCAACTTGTTAAACAAATCTTATATATTAATCTGTTTAAAATTAAATGTTTTAAACAATTAATTCTAATTACAGTATTTTAAAAATAAAATGGAGTGCTGTTTATCTAAATAAGTTGGATATTCAGATATATCATTCAGATATATGATTTTTCAATATAACTAATGATTAATTGGCAGCTATTCATAAAAATTTTATTTATTAAAAAACAATTAACTATTGTTTCAGTAATTATCATTACTAATTTATCTGATCTAATTGAATAAATGTATAGATTTTAGGAAATACTCTATATTGAACAACTTTAAATCACACAATATTAGAATACAATCTGCAAAAAATATGGGTATTGCTGAATCATGAGTCATATACAGTAGATCTCTAATTTGCACAGTTATGAGTTACATGATTCCAGAGATACTCAGATGCTTAGAATTGTTGAAACTCAAGTATTTTCAAAAACTTCAGCTGAAGAGCTGACACTAAGGAAAAGCTTGGGAAAGCTTTTCCTTAGTGATAATCTGCAATCTGGATAATACAATACTGGATAACCAGGAGTCTAGAAGTTGGGAGGCTAAATCATTACTAATTTATCTGATCTAATTGAATAAATGTATAGATTTTAGGAAATACTCTATATTGAACAACTTTAAATCACACAATATTAGAATACAATCTGCAAAAAATATGGGTATTGCTGAATCATGAGTCATATACAGTAGATCTCTAATTTGCACAGTTATGAGTTACATGATTCCAGAGATACTCAGATGCTTAGAATTGTTGAAACTCAAGTATTTTCAAAAACTTCAGCTGAAGAGCTGACAATCTGCAATCTGGATAATACAATACTGGATAACCAGGAGTCTAGAAGTTGGGAGGCTAATGATTGGCAGAATATATATCAATATATTTTGTCAATCACTTACACTTGATCAATGTTGACCATTGCTGGCATTAGCGGTTGACAGAAGATCTTCATCATCAATTTTTTTACATATTTGGAATATTTCATTGTTAGTTTATTATTTACAGTATTAGTGAGTCACAAAGACATAACATTAAAAATAATTATATTAAAGAATAAGCATGCAATTTACACAGTAAAACAGTTTCTTACCATGTTGGAGGATCTGGATTCAAATTTTGAGTCCCATACCTCCAGTTTTTCAGGAGGGGTCCAGGTGTGGCCCTGGTGTCTTAACTAAAATTAATTGTACATAAATGCAGATTTATGTAAGTCAGGGATTGCCCCATAATTAAGTAAGACTAAGAACCTGATAGCCTTTATTTGGTACTTTTAATACACAGTACATTACTAAAAACAACTGAGTTCTGCTGCTTCTAATAACACAAGAAATCACGACAAGCATTTGAAGCAGGATAAATGCACTATTTTATTATTAGATATATTAGTATATGTAGTATATATATCTATAGTGTGTATGTATGTATATATATATATATACACACATACATATATCTATCTAATAGTAAATTAGTGCATTTATCCTGCTTTAAGTGCTTGTTGTGAATTCTTGTAAACAGTACATTGTTACATAGGATGAAATATAGGGATATCCTTATTTCTCATTAGTAAAACTATATGTAGCATGCTCTTGACGGCATATGCCACTCAAGGTCATTTACTGCTAGAGACATTGATGTAATATGCTATATAGGCAGTAACAAAATAGAATTTTACAACTGCAATTTGGCTGTACTAATCGGTTTATTGCAATTGTGTTTAGAATTTTCAAAAAAGAAACATAAAAAGTTTTTATGAAAATTTAATTGATGGAATTTTTTTTGGAAATTTAACTTTTTTCTCTCCTCCTTTCTCTACATTATGATATTCATTATGTTTTGATTATATATTGAAATTAACTTAATTATTGAAATTTTTTCAAAATATGAAAAAATATTATTTTTATATTTCATATTAAATCAATATATATTATGTAGAAGTAATTTGATTTCAAAAGGTTAACAGAATCATAAAAATAAACAAATGGTCATTAAGAAATAGATTTATAGACAATAACATATATATATATATATATCTAATAGTAAATTAGTGCATTTATCCTGCTTTAAGTGCTTGTTGTGATTTCTTGTAAACAGTACATTGTTACATAGGTTTTAGTATTATGTATTATGTAGAGTATTATGTATTATATATTATATACATAATACATAATCCTCAGTTTAAGTCTATAAATCTATTTCTTAATGACCATTTGTTTATTTTTATGATTCTGTTAACCTTTTGAAATCAAATTACTTCTACATAATATATATTGATTTAATATGAAATATAAAAATAATATTTTTTCATATTTTGAAAAAATTTCAATAATTAAGTTAATTTCAATATATAATCAAAACAACATGAATATCATAATGTAGAATGTAGAGAAAGGAGGAGAGAAAAAAAGTTAATTTTCCAAAAAATATTCAAATAATAAATTAGTAACATAATATATTGATATATTCAAAAATGCATAAAATATTAAAATAAAAGTTACTGAAATGAAGAAAAAACATGTTAATAAACACAAATTATTAATAATAATGACAATATTTCAATAAATTTATGTAAATCTTCAACTAATTACAGTGCAGATCTTAATATAAATTAATCAGAATTTACATATTAATTGGTTTTTATCAAATTTTTTGAAAATATGGTTTGATTTTCTTCATTTATGGACCCCTAATAATCCCCCTAGCACCGCAGCCACCAATGGTCTATTGTGCACCCCCAACAGGATCATCCCATTAGAAGTCCCATCTTAATCACGAAAGACAGTGTCTTCTTCAAAAGGACTGTAAACAATTTTCTGGTGCAGGAAAATGCAACCCAAGAAGTTCATACCTTAGCCCTGAGAGGGGTCATACATTCACATAAAATATAGAGAGGAGTTTCATTCCCATCCTGACATCATCTACAAATTCCAATTAAATGAGAATGCCTTCTAAGATGATAGTGCCCAATAAAGAGCCCCATAATAATCCTAACTTGTATTTTATGCAATGAAAGCAACTCTCTAGTTCTCTGTACAGAAGAACCTAAAATGAGAGCTTTTGCCTGCCTAAGTCCAGACATAGACTTCAAGTGAATGAGGTGCTGAGCTGACAACCAGTCCCTGACAACCTGCCCAAATGCATCAAATCTGATGCCTAGGGCAGGCTCAGGTCCAATAAAGGGACAAGAAGCCCCTTCCTTGGCAAGCCCATCAGCAACCAGATTGCCCTCAATCTCTTTGTGTCCTGACACCCAAACAAATTGTGCCCTGTTCCTGGTAGCAAGTTCCTCAATGAGAAGACAACAATCCCATACAAGCTTAGAAGTAAAGCAGGAGCTATCAAGTGCTTTAAGAGCAGCCTGACTATCAAATAAGATGTAAATATCTCCTATCAAGGTTAATTTTAACACGCAGAAATAGCATAAATTTCTGCCTGAAAGATAATGGCAAACTGTCTGAGGGAATAAGAATAAGACATCCCCGTTCCCTGGCAGTAAATCCCTGCCCCAGCACCAATGGCGGTTTTAGAACCAACTGTAAACCAAATCAAACCACCCTTGATACTGCACCCAAATCTTCCTCCCCAGTCCTCCAAACTAGGAAAAACAGCAGTGAATGGTCTGAAGAAGTTAATTCTAGGCACCATGTGATCCTTAACCATCTCGAGAATGGTACTGTGTACCCTGTCCCATTCAAAAGATGAATGCTCCACTTTGTGGGACCAAGAAATTCCTCTTCCACAAGAATAGAGCCTATAATAACCCTCCCAGGCACTTGCCTCAAAAGACAAATGCAGAGGAGGAATGCCCAAGAGAACCTCAAGAGCAGCAGTAGGATCAGTATTCATAGCTCCAGTGATGCTCAGACAGGCCAACCTTTGAATCTTTTCAAGTTCGGTCCTGTAAGTCTTAAGTAAAACTCTTCACCTCCAAATAATGGCAGTACAGTTAATAATGGGTCTCATAACCATGGTGTATATCCAGTATAACAATCTAGACTTAAGTCCCCAAGTCTTACCCAAAATGCCCCTTATTCAGAGGATAAGCTGCTATCCAAAAATAGCAATTACAGATAGGCCTCGATTAGCGCGACTTCGAATAGTGCGAATTCGATTAGTGCGACTTAGAAAATTGATACCATTATTCGGTTAGTGCGAGAAAAGATTCGATTAGTGCGAGTTGTAAACACAGATCAGTCTTACTAACAAAGCTCCTTTTATGATGTCAATTAACAAATTACCGT
>AYEL01067756.1:0-24002 GCA_000484575.1 Olivierus martensii
ATGATGATGATTATGATGATGATTCAGAAGATGAATATATATCTGAATCCAAATGCTGAGGAAAAAGATCCATGTTAAATCAAATTCCAGTACTTAGAACAGACGGATAACAAGCTGGTTTAATGATATAAAGCGCATGCGCGGGATTAAAAGTTCGACTATTTGTGTGGAGCAAAATATTCTAGTTCCGAACTTGTTCCAAACAGGTTTGAGCGCTGTTGGAACAGAGAACATTCTGCAAAATGTTTTCACTCGGGTCTGCTGGAACGTTATTTTCGCTTTGCGTATGCTCGGACAGTTCAAAACTCGTTGCTGGAACAAAGCTAATACTAGATAAACTAAATGCGATGACTTCCGGTAACTGATGTTCTTCCTGAGCAACGAGTTCTGAACAAAGCTAATACTAGATAAACTAAATGCGATGACTTCCGGTAACTGATGTTCTTCCCGACGGCTTAGTATTTCCCTAGCTTTGATTTTAATTTTAGAAAAAGCCTTTTCAACTAAATTGAGCATTGGAGAATAAGGTGGCAAAAATTTAATACTCATTTGGGAAGAATCCACGATATCTTCTACTGCATGTGACCGGTGAATCCAATCATTATCCATGATCAATACACCATCTTCTGAGTCTTGGAGTTTCGTTTCGAGTTCCCTGACAAACTATAAAAAGAATTCTGCAGTTGTGGTTCTGGAAGATATAATTTTTGAGTGAACAATTCCTTGATTATTCAGTGCAACAGTAAGTGTGATATTCCGTCCTCTGACAGTGGGTACAGTAATCACTGACCTACAAGTTAGTATCAATCTTCGAGCGAGCTTGAGATCGTCTGATGTGAAGATTAAATCCACTTTCATCTATAAAAATGAGTTTTTCTCGGTTTACAGTGACTGATTGAAGCCACTCATGTTTTATATATATATATATATATAAGGCGCTTTAAATTTTATACCCAAAGTCGCAAGGAAACAAACTTCTTCTTCTTCTTCACTTAATAATATGAAGGCTATAGCTCGAGCTTTTTCCTCCGATGACGATTATCTCGTAAAGCAGGTTAAGTGGGAAACAAACGAACAGACTCGTGCATTATAAGGCGTTGCTTTTCCGTCAACTGTTTTGCATAAAGTTTAAATAAATTTGTAAAAAGTTTAAATAAATTTGCAAAAGGTTTAAATAAATTTGCAAAAGGTTTAAATATATTTGCAAAAGGTTTAAATGTATTTGCAAATGCTATAGTAATATGCATTTGCTTATTTATAGGAATATGGATCAAAATACATTAAACGTAGAAATTGTATTAGTACATATAAATTTGATATTCTTGACTTTTTTTTATAAGATATTAGATTGAGTCGATAAGTTTATGGATAGCTTTATAAACAATGTTATTAGTTAGCTATGTAAATTGAACTAATAAGTATTGAATCATATTTCAAAGCAAAACATAGCATCCCACAATAAACGAAATTTAAAATGAAAATTTTGAACATGTTAAGATAATTTTCATTGTATTAAACATTATATTAAGAAAATTAAAAATTCATTTTTCTAATATAAAAACATGAAAATTAATGTATACCACGCGACAGAGATACGTCAAATTTATAAGAACTATAAACTATATAAACAGTGCTATTATTCAGCTGTTTTGCTCGAACCTGTTGTTAAAATTTGTCGGGTTCACCGAACCGATTGTTATGAGGACATAAAATAATGAGCACTTCTAAAAAGAATTAAAATCACTTACTTTCCGAATATGTCATTTATTTTTCATTTAGAAAAATAAATGACATATTCGGAATAGCATTTAGAATCCATTGATTTTGTGTATCCAATTTAATGTTAATTTAGTCAGCATGGATGTCAGGATGACATCACTATTTCGTCATTTAAATTGTCATTGCGACGTCACAAACTGTCATATCTTATGACGTCACATAATTTAGCATTTAGAATCCATTGATTTTGTGTATCCAATTTAATGTTAATGTAGTCAGCATGGATGTCAGGATGACATCACTGTTTCGTCATTTAAATTGTCATTGCGACGTCACAAACTGTCATATCTTATGACGTCACATATTGTTATGTCACGACTAGTTAATGTTGAGACTGTGATGTCATTATGATAAATATTGACGATAAATGGCGTTGTATTAAGTAATCAGCAACGATCTATACCAGGGGTGTCAAACTGGCGGCCCTCAAAGTGATTTTTTTGTGGCCCGCGACGCTCTTAACCAAAATGAAAACGAAAACAATATGTTACGCAGATAATAGAAAGTAACTGTCACATCGAGGCTATGTCTTATACTATGATACGCTATTTCGTTTTAACGAAAGGCAAATTGCTCGAGATTCTTCGTTTCGATTGGCATTGTCGGACATATACATATAGACGACAGTGATCTTTCTGATCGGTGATATAAAATAAAGTCTGTCCTACAAGGCGTACATCATTTTGTGAGAAACTTTCTCGCCAAAAATAGAAAAAAATTATAAATGGGAACTCGGATTTTTTAGAATAGCGAAATACAGTAAACAACATCGAAGCAATCTCTCTTTAAAGGATGTGCTGGTTAAAGATTTATTTGCTGTGATAACCTATTTAAAAAATGTTAGTAATTATGGACATTTGAATTTATAAAAATTTAAAAATTCTTGATTTTTACAGAAAATGTTACTTTCAAAGCTAAATAGAAAACTAGAGATCGATAGTGAGTAATTTAATTTAAGAAAAACCTGTGTAATTAAAAGCAATTATGTAATAAGTATAAATTATTATATTAAATTCACTTAATTGCACATTTTTAAAAATTATCCTATTCATATAAATGCATCCCTTTTCAAAATTTAATTAAAAAAAATGTAAATAATAAGTATATATTATTATATTAAATTCACTTAATTGCACATTTTTTAAAATTATCCTATTCATATAAATGCATCCCTTTTCAAAATTTAATTAAAAAAAATGTAAATGTGGTGTGGCCCTCGGTAATCTTGCAAGTTCATAAAATGGCCCTTGAATTAAAACGAGTTTGACACGCCTGATCTATACCAATTATCAATCCTGATCTATACTATTTTCAACTAAAGATGGTCTGCCTTATATGGTAAAGAGCTTGTGGAGACTAACACGCGAGAGTAAAGAAAAAGTTTTTCACCGCGAGAGGGCCAAGTGTCGCTTGAGCGGAGTTGTAGCGCGTCATCCGAGCTGTACAGTCGATAGATGTGACCACGGAAAATAAAGTTTTTTTTTCCAAAAAAAATAACTTTATTTTCCGTGGTTACATCTATCGACTGTACAGTTCTAAGTAGTATATAGTTCTATAGTAATTCTATATTTTAAAATAACAAACTATCCATTATTATTTAAATTATTTTGGAAATATTAATACTAGTCAATGTCTTGAAAAATTATAAAACTTTTATTCAAGAAAAACACTAAATACCTAACTGAGGAGGCGCTGTGGTACTGAAATTTCCTTGCAGTCAATGTCTTGAAAAATTATAAAACTTTTACATTCAAGAAAAAATACTTAAATCACCTAACTGAGGACGCGCTGTGGTACTGAAATTTCCTTGTTTTTAGCTAAGTGTCCCATCTGTTTTAGTAATCTGTGCTCTCGCGGTGAAAAACTTTTTCTTTACTCTCGCGTGTTAGTCTCCACATGTTTATGGATTGCAAAGGTCAATTCATCCAACAGAATAGTGAGTATCTGTTTCGTTCATCCAATAACAGTTTACTTTTTACCATTGCTAATAACACTGTTCCGCATTTTAAAACTTTTTCTCTTCCCTGTAACTTTTTTGGGTGATTCTTATAGATTGCACACTGCTGAATCCAAATATAAAATTATTTTTTGTTATCACCTACTAATTTTAAGGGAGTGAGGGAATTATGGGAAGTTAAAACAACTGTTATAGTGTTTATTTATTTTTAATCTTAAAAAAATCCTTTAAAATATGGAATTTGTTTAATGATTATAATATATTATTTACATTTTAATAAACAAAATACAACAACAATACTTCTATTTTGCTGTCTTTTTCCTTTTGTAGTCACCAGCTGGGGTCTACCGTATAAGAATCCAGCAGTAGTCGGCCTACATGGTTGGATTCCATTTTCCACTGTATCGCCTTTCCATCTGAGCAATATCTTGATGGAACCCTTCTCCATGCTTATCTGAAACATCCCAAATTTTCTGGAAAAAAATCCAAATGGGAATGAAGGAAATGCAACTTAAGTGACATATTGCATCACAAGGCTCTGTAACATGTAAGCAATTCTTCTACATGATCCTTATAGCAGCAGTTCCCGAAGTTTTGCCTATGTGGGCCAAATTGCAAATTCCAAAATATTTTGCGAGCCAAAAAAAGTGTTATGGAAAAATACGTTCAAATCGATAAAAAGTTAGACACAAGGGAAAGATTTATACTAATTTTATAACATAACCGTTCTTTATTTATGACAAAAATGGACTTTTTATTACAAATTGTTTAAAATAACACATTTCAAAAATAATTAAACAAAAATAACTAAATAATTTCAAATAAAAAAGAAAAAAAATAATAAATTCATCAATCTGAAGTGTGTGACTTGTGCAGTTGTTGTGTTCTTTTAATAATAATATTGAGCCTTGATTCTAAATCAGTTGAATGTATTCTTAACACCTCATGTAAATGCTTATCAGTTAATTTTGATCTCAATTTGGACTTATTAATACTCATGAGTGAGAAAGTTGTTTTGCATGTATAAGTGCTTCCAAATAATGAAAACATATTTGAAAGCACTTATACATGTAATTTTTAACTGAACAGATCGGAAGAGCGGTTCAGCAGGAATGCCGAGACCGTTTTAGCTGAACAACTTTTTTAATTATAATATGATAAAATTTATTTATATTTTGTAAAAATGTAAATTATCTCTTTGAATTCAAGATGGAGGATGATCTTCGCGGGCCGCATCTCTAGGGTTTGAGGGCCGCACTTATAGTTTTCAGATTTCTTATTTCCCAAAAAGTTATTGCAAAAATTTTGAAATGCATCCTATGCTCTTTTCTCTGTTTTATTTAAGCTATCTCTGAAATCTTTAAAAAGTTGTCTAATTTATGGCCAATGAAAATTCCTTCTTTCATCTTAGCCTCACTTATGTGTGGAAATTTCCCTTTTAAATAAGAGAATCCATGTCCCTCTTTATCTATAGCGTTAACAAAAAGTTTAATGAGGCCTAATTTTATATGAACTGGAGATAAATATATCTTTCTCTTGTCCATTAAAGCTTCATGTGCCACATGTTCTCATCAGGTACATTTTTTTACGTAGAGGCCATTCTTTGATGATGTAGTATGTATTCCTTGCTAGACTATCCCATTCTATATTGAATTAATGTTCGAATATTTTCATAGATATTTTTTAATGTTAACACCATAAGCTACAGGAATAGAGGGCTATTCGTTTCCATTAGAAAGTAAAACTGCTTTCAAACTTGTTTTGGATGAGTCAATAAAAACTCTCCAGTTTTCGGATTTATATGACAAATTAAGTTGTCATTAATTTTTGAACTTATACATAGTGATGTCATTCAAAATAACTAACAATTGGTTTTATCTATTTTTTTCTCAAAAGGAAAATTATCAGCACTAATCATAAAATAATACTTAAAATAGGCATATAAGACTTAAAATATAATAACTCATAAATCAATAAATTACACAAAACTCATTTTTAATGCAATTTTAAATAACTTTACTGTTCTGACCATATTGTGATGTAACATGAATCTGACATTCTATATAAATAAAAATTAAAAAAATTCTACTCATAAATCAATAAATTACACAAAAATCATTTTTAATGCAATTTTAAATAACTTTACTGTTCTGGACGTCACCATATTGTGATGTAACATGAATCTGACATTCTATATAAATAAAAATTAAAAAAATTCTGATTCCTAACACACATAGTGATTCTCCAGAATAACAATGACGTCTAATATCATCTATGATAATTACGTACCTCAAAGGTGGAAACACAGTATGCTTCCACCATGGTCAGCTGGCCAACTATAAAAACACTTGTAAAATTATAAATTAAGTACTATATGAAATATTCTGAAGCTATTTTTATATATGTATAAAAATAAAAATTAGTAAATATCCTACATTCCTCAAGAGAAAAGTATTATTTTATTTTAAGTATTATTTTATCATTAGTGCAGATAATTTTCCTTTTGAGAAAAATAGATAAAACCAATTGTTAGTTATTTTGAATGACATCACTATGTATAAGATATAAACGAATTTTAAATCTGTCCTTAATAAGTTTAATTTTATTGAAAAATTCTATTTATCTTTATCAAGTTAGTATTAAGTATAGAATTACACCTGATTAATCCTACTTTATACGGTTTCCTATTGGGAAAAATGCATTCATAGTGCATCATCACAGATCATGATAATGATCTTTGATGATAAAATAAGATAATTTTGTTTTCTTGTCAATAAAATAAAATTAACGTAATAGTTCAAAAAATTATTATGGTTTTAAAATGCTAAAACAAAACTTTTTTAAAATTATATAGACCTATTTTTTAAATACATAAAAGAAATGCGTAAACGATCTTATTTTCTTCCCAAATGATAATTTTCATTAAAATGAACCATATTCTGCTATAAAGGATTTCTAGGCAACAAGATAAATTTTTAAATTGGATTGAGATTTTGATTTTTGATAAATCATTTAGAACCATAGGAAGGATTTCCGTATTTCGAGAGAAATTGCCGTACATCAGTTATCTAGTCCAAACAACAACACTTTTCTTCATTACGTAAATTCAAAAGTATAATTTTTTGTCATTTAAATGCTTAAAAGAATGAAAAGTGTATCCTGAAATAGATACATCCAAAAATATTTAGGATTTTTAATTTCATTAATTTATAAATTAAACAATAAAGTAGATTTTAAAAATTGTGAAAATATTTTTATGTGGTTTAATTCCCTTTTAACTAGTGTTGAACATCGATAGAAAAACATCGATGTTTAACATCGATAAAACCATCGAAGGGTAAAATCGATGTTAGAAAACATTGGTCCCAAAAACATGTTATTTTTTTTGTGTATTATCAATAGCTGCATTGATATATTCTTCATTTATTTCCCAGTATTTTATCAACTGCTTTAGTTTATTAGCTAAATACTCGCTAGAATACCGTTCTTCCAATATAAAAACATCCAATTCTACATTGCATAGTTTATTTTCTTCATCTATAAAGTGGACAGTCAAACTAATGTAACTCTTGAGTCCCCATAAATCAATTGATAAACATTATATATCTAAATATTGTGAACAATATTTAGACATATAATAAGCAAAAAATACCATATTACAACAAACAGATATATTGGTTGAGAAGGAATTTTGTACGAAGATGCCATTGGGCGCTTCCAGTTGGCAAGCAACTTGATGACCTTGTTGAACAAGCGCTTACCAGCGCTTACCTAGCAAACGTCATCGCTTAAACAGCTCATGCTGTCTAACTGAACGTCTTGTAAGCATAAAAATGGCTGACCAGAAACAAAAAAATCTTATTAGCTTTATTACGAGATGAAAAATAGCGATGATAATTAAATCTAAATTTAAGAATTTAGCTTTAATTATTCTAGAAATGTGTATTACATAATTTTTTCTCTAGTTTTTAACTTCTTTAGTTTTTAGTTCGCTGCTAAGCAAAGCAGCGAACTAAAAACTAAAGAAGTTAAAAACTAGAGAAAAAACAACGGATCGCTTACTTCGCTTAGCAGCGAACTTAGCTACTGATGACATACCGTTCAAAGCAAAGCAAACCATCATTCAAAGCAAGCAAACCATCCAGTTAGGCAGCTCATTCCAACAAGACGGTTTGCTGAGAAGCGATTAGTAAGCTGCTTGCCAACTGGAAGCGCCCGTTGTGTTTACGAAATGTTCAAAATCTTCACGATCTAAATACTCAATGGCTTATTATCTTTACATACCATAAATATAAGAGCTTGATTTATCTTATTTTCTGCAGATTCACTTGATTTGAATTCCTCAATGCTCTTAAACATCTCAGAAATTTCTGTTTTCCTGAGAGAGGCTGTGTATTATAAATGATGCTTCTTCAGTGTCTTGATAACATTTTTCTTCCTTCTGAAAGTCTTTCTGAATTCCAAGAAATTATGGATGTTTGCTTTCAAGATAATACCTTAAATTTGTGGTATTACCACTACTTTTCAGTTCTTTTGAATAATATATGCAAGTTGCAGAATTACTTTTATTTTTAGCAAAATGTTACCAAGAAAGGTTTTCGGAGGCATACTTACTGAGATACAAAGGCATTAATACTTTGAAATAAAAAAATGAAACCGAAAGCGTTTCGAATATTAATTAAATGTCGATAATAATGCGTTTCACGTGACAAATATAAGCACTAAATCATTATTGCCAGATGGATTGTTCGATTTTCCTAATGCAAATAATATTATTTAACCTAAACGTAATTCTATCACACAAACAGAAAAAACATCCAACATGGATACCAAAACATCGTCCTCTAAACGTCGATGTCAAAAACATCGAACATCGATATAAAAACATCGATGTTCGATGTTCTAATGCAAAACTAAAAAATCAAATAAAATCATCACCAATTAAAAAAAATTTCATTTATAAAAATATTATGTAATATTACTTAACCTAAACGTAATTTTATCACATAAACAGAAAAAACATCGAACATCGATATAAAAACATCGATGTTCGATGTTCAACACTACTTTTATCCCAGTGAGTGCTAAGGTCAGGGCATTTTCATGCAGCAATATGGACCGCCCACAGTCCTACTGGAACCAGTTCTCAGGTGGAGAATTATGTTCAACGAGCTTGGTCCAGACCCCTCCTAAAAAAATTGAAGATATAAGAAGTGGGAAATGAACTCGGCCTCAAAGGTGGAAACACCATATACTTCCACTATAGTCAGCTGGCCAACTATAAAAACATTTGTAAAATTATAAATTAAGTACTATATGAAATATTCTGAAGCTATTTTTATATATGTATAAAAATAAAAATTAGAAAATATCCTACATTTCTCAAGAGAAAAATAACGTGATCAATCTCTTGATCAAATTAACATTATATAAACGTTTCATGGTCGTAGTTTTAAAATACAGGTAGGCCTCGATTAGTGCGAGTTCGAATAATGCGATATTCGATCATAAAAATGATATTCGACTTATAAAAATGATGCCGTTTTCACTTAGTACGAGCAAATATTCGATTAATGCGAGTTGTAAACATATACCGATCTTACTAACAAAGATCCGTCCCTTTTATGATGTCAATTAACAAATTAATGTTAATTTTCGTTATTAAAACTAGATGAGGAGCAGTCCAAGAATAGTCATTTGGCTTTGAAGGGGTGAAGATGGGTTTTATTCAGTGGCGCGTTATCCTATGGACAAAAAGGGCAATTGCCTGGGGCCTCCATCAACAGGGGGCCCCAAGTCCACAAATCAATATGATGGGTTTTATTCAGTGGCGCGTTATCCTATGGGCAAAAAGGGCAATTGCCTGGAGCCTCCATCAACAGGCGGGCCCCAAAGTTCCCAAATTAATATTCTATAAACTCATTTTTGTAGTAAAAATTCGGAAATTAAATTTTTATTCCATATCTGGGGATCCTAGAGTGCAGATATGAAGCAGACGTATGGCAACATATGGAATATAAACACCCTAGCGTAGAGTAGACGCATTGTCGTGTACAGATCTGCCCTATGCAACGATCCTATCTGATAATATATTTTCTTCGGGACTTTAGAGTGTCATTCTGCCCTCTATTCTGCAGGACCGTAGTGTCATTCCGCCTCCTTTTCTGCTGACGAGGGCTGAACATGGGCTGAAGGCTTCAAAGTGCTTTCAGCTGCGAAATAAACGCGGTAATAAATGATATCTACTACTAATCAACAATAATCAGAGCAAATGTATAATTGAATTTTATTGTTTTTATTTCAAAATAGAAACTCCTGTGAAAGAGGCCATTATAGTTGTCAAACTTAAAATCCTATATCATATTACAATTATACTCCGTCTCACTCTCAACTGATAGTGACGTCACGCGATCTTCGGTTGTAACTATCCGCTTCAAAAATAAATCGCAGAATTATTTTCTTTACAATAGGTTTTAATTTCAAATCAAGTACACTCTATACATAGGGCCCCCAAATTCAAATTTGCCCGGAGCCCCATGAAGCCATAACGCGCTGCTGGCTTTATTTTCCTTTGTTTATTACCTGATTTTTCTATTTAAAATAAAACTTGTGAAAAAATTTGTTTTTGTTATCTTTTTCTGTCATATTTGCTAGTAAGCAAATAGAAAACTTTTAAAAAATTTCTCATTGGTTCATTAACTTAACTAACTGGTTCTATCTGGAACTAATTTATTGATTCAATAAAGCTGCAATACTTAATAGCAAATCGGACTATCCACTCAATTCTCGACCTAGAATTGACGGCCAGACGGAGCTCAACTTCCGCTTTCGATTCACTATTTTGGTTTTGATTTGGTGGTTGGTTTGATGATGCTATTAGACGAAATTCCTGATAGGTTATTAATTTAGATGATGAACAACAATGTAGAATATGAAAATAAATATTTCTTAAACAGTTAGTATTGTGGTTATTCATCGTGAGATTGGCTAATGACCGGAATCTCACAAAGCAAGAACCAATTACCATATTTTACATATAGTTAATACTTTGAATAGTACGAATTCGAATAGTGCGAGAAATTCGTGGAACTCATTATTCGCACTAATCGAAGCCTATCTGTACAATCAAAAACATCTAATATTTACAAAATAAGCCTTACGGCTTACGCAAATGTTAAGAAATTTGAAGATTTGTTACAATTTAGATATTACTTCGGTTGACGTTATTTTCTTAAATCGTCAACTAAGCAGCCTCATAATAAATTTTTTAATACTGTACTTGACTTAACTTTTTATAAGTATATTAGACAGTTTTGATTGGATATCATTCATTTTTAAAATGAAAATCATTTTCCTGAGAGACATTCTAATAACATGTTTCAGAGCTGGATTAAGACTGAGATTCGTAGGCACAAAAATTTTTTATAATGCAGGTACTCCTCACTTAACAACGTACCTGTTTAACGATTGCTAGAACTTACATCCGAGCTTACGACTTTTTTTAAGGGCTAGCGCGCACGGACGATTTTTCGACTGCTTAACCGCGGCGGGGATTTAGCCACTTTTATGTATCACATAGATTTCAATGGGAGCGTGCGGACGGACAACCGAAAAACCGTGGCGGTTTAAAACCGCAACATGCTCTACTCGTATTTTCAAGGCGGCGTGATAGCTGCTCTTCAGAATAGAACAAATAGTGGGTATAAATACGTGAGAGTGGGTTTAATCACCGCTTCAGTAGCTTTCTCTCATTCGTTTAGGCATCATTATTTCTGTTTTAGTCATTTATTTCTCATATTTATGCTTGTGTATGTGATATCAGAACGTATCATATACAGTCAAATCTCGTTATTCGCGGATTCTGTATTCGCGAATTCGACTATTCGCGAAAATTTATAATTAACCACAAAATTGATATTCGCGGAGCTTTCGCGCTTATTCGCGGACTCCCGCTGATAAGCGAAAATACTGTTATTAATGTAAACTCTCTAATAAAATAAATTGTTACCAAATGTAGTTTCTGTGTCGTTCTGCCGGAAAAGTTTCATTACCTATCCTTGCTCCCTCTACAGACCGCAGGTAAACCAAGTCTGTCTATATCATCCGCAGGTCCCACAAAAGAATGTGATGCTTGAACGCATACTCAATTTATTTCCGGCACATTTGCTCCTTATGTTGAGATTTTAGATCTGAAGCAAAAAGCGAAGCAGACAACGCCCATGCAGTTTTTAAACACAGTTCAGAAAGATGTGCACCTGCTACAGACCGCAGGTAAACCAAGTCTGTTTATATCATCCGCAGGTCCCACAAAAGAATGTGATGCTTGAACGCAAACTCAATTTATTTCCGGCACATTTGCTCCTTATGTCGAGATTTTAAATCTGAAGCAAAAAGCGAAGCAGACAACGCCCATGCAGTTTTTAAACACAGTTCAGAAAGACAATGTGTCAGCTGCCACATCAAACAACTACTCATAAAATATAAGATTTTATTTACTACATAGTTAGTGTTTTAAAAAGTTTAAGATTACTGTAATTATAAAACTGTATATAGTATAATACACTGCATATACTGTAATTATTTGTCAAGTGCTGCAATTCACATTAAACAAAGTGTCTTTAAACAAAACAAACACATAAAACAAGGATGAAAATGTTGGAAAGAGAGGTTCCCAGGAACCTAACTCTATATTTACCATATAATTCCCCATTATTCGCTAATTCAGTATTCGCGAAGAATTTACGGAATGTAACTACCGCGAATAGCGAGAATCGACTGTATAACAATTCGTCAAATGAACTCTTTGACATTTTAAAATATCCAAAATTTTTTAGGGCTCAAACACAAATCATTGAATAAATTATAGAATTGTCCTTTTAACTTTCGTTGGCTTAATAATGGAATCACCCAGATGTTTATTTGTCTACGCCATTTTCTTACTTGCAATTGTGTCCGCAATACTACAGCAACCTTTTTCATCAAGTTCATTTTATCCACTGCGAATGGAATCACCCAGATGTTTTTTTGTCTACGCCATTTTTTTACCTGCAATTGTGTCCGCAATACTACAGCAACCTTTTTCATCAAGTTCATTTTATCCACTGCGATTGAGTATATTTTGCGAGGAAGCAACGGTATTTTAACCGCTCGTGCACCCACTCGATATTTCAAGCGGTCAAACAGCCGCGCGATGAAAAAAACGTCCGTGCGCGCTAGTCCTAACAGAGTATTTGGTTTTTGCCTATATGCATCGCTTACGACTTCTATTGTATGTAAATCTCCGCAGTCGTAATTCCAAAAATTTGATGAAGAAAATACTTTGTGCATAATTAAGATATAAATTTTTAAGTTGAAATTTGTTTCCAATATTTTCTAAACGTATACGAACAAGTTACACGCTTCAAGGCCGGCCCTAGCGTTTTTGCCGCAGTAGGCAAACCCAAAAAATGCCGTCCCTATGGGTTGTGTTTATTTTTTTCGCTCTAGTTCAGGCGGTTTTTGCCGCTCCTAAATTTTGCCGCCGTAGGCAGTCGCCTACCTTGCCTACCTCCTAGAACCGGCCCTGCTCGCTTACGACCAAGTACTGGGAACGGAATTCGGTTGTTAAGTGAGGAATACCTGTAAATTATAAAATTGTTCAATACAGTGGTATCTTGGTTAACGACGGGAACATGTTCCAGCATTATCGTCGTTAACCAAAACCGTCGTTATCCAAAGCACCATTCCCCATAGGATTTAATTGAAAATTGATTAATTCATTGTCTTGGTTAACGACGGGAACGCGTTCCAGCATTATCGTCGTTAACCAAAAGCGTCGTTATCCAAAGCGTCATTCCCCATAGGATTTAATCGAAAATTGATTAATTCATTCCGGCTCCTTCCCACAACTATAGTAAATATTAAAAAATGCAGATAACTCATTTAAAATGTTCTAAAAATATGGAAAATATCATTTATTTTATTTTCTACAAAAAAATTAACATTAATAAAATGAATTGTTCGTGGAAACAGTTTTAATTATCAATCTTTACCAGAAGGACAATTGGGCTCACTTCGGAGATTTTTGACAAACGAACCCGTAAGCACTGATTAGCAGCTAATAGATTCAACGATTATTATATAGATAAGATTTGATTTTGCCTTTTGATGGCGGAATGAACAGTGACACGCATTCGCTGATTTATTGTCTATATGAACTGTGGAAAAGTGACACGCATCGATTTATTGTCTATCTGAACTATAAGCTCTCGGACACAAAGATAGTATAATATGTATTATGTATAATATATAATATATATAATATATTATACTATCTTTGCTCGGACAGACGTTATTTTTTTCTAATGTAATCCGAAACTGCGACGTCAAATCACTCGCAGGTGTCAAGTAATATATAACACAAATAAACAATTGAATTAGACTTTGTTCAGCCACTCGTTGTTAACCAAAGCCGTCGTTAACCAAGGTATCACTGTAATTTTAACTTGTTTTTCGGATCCCTATTTTCGGGGCCCCTAGGCACATTCCTAACCACTCGTTGTTAACCAAAGTCGTCGGTATCCGAGGCCGTCGTTAACCAAGGTACCACTGTAATTTTAACTTGTTTTTCGGATCCCTATTTTCGGGGCCCCTAGACACATTCCTATTGTGTCTAGTACATCGGTGGTCTAGTGTAGTGATGGGCAAACTACGGCCCAGCGGGCTACATCCGGCCCACCACGATGATTTGTGCGGCCCGCGGTCCGTGCACAAGTGTAAGATTTTTTAAAAATTTTACCACAAAAATGTTAAATTACATAAACAGCAACATAATTATTTAATTAAATTTAGATTTTGTATGCTAAAATGCCCCTTTAAAAAAATCTGGAGTGTGCCCACTCGACTTTCCGATATTTTTGAATATACAACCTATTGGGGCAACGGATTTTGAGGCAATGGTAATGATAGGGAGCATGAAAATTGAAAATTCACACTCCCTATCACTACCATTGTCTCTAAAATTCGTTGAAAACGGAATGTTGGTTTTCGGAATGATCGCAGCATTTTCCTCTACTATGGATACTTCATGTATCAGAAAGCAAAAACATTTTTTTACATGCAGCCCACTAGAGATCTTACAGAAGTTCGTGTGGCCCGTGGTCAGAAAAGTTTGTCCACCACTAGTCTAGAGGATAATCCAGCCCTAACGTTAACACATCACTAAATACACTTTATTTTTAATCTAATTAAACCGAATTTTTAAAGAAAAATTTTAGCCTATACAATATTCCAAATTTGGCCAAAGTGATTAGTTAAACAATACGATATGTAGATGTATTTATGGGAAAAGGATGTCAATTTTCCCTTATTTTTTGATATGATTGTGCTGAATTTTTTAGGGAATCTTAAGTAATCTAAAAATACTTGCATACCAAATTTCATCGATTTCAGTTGAACGATGGGACTTTTAGAGGTACAGTAAGACCCCGCTTAACGCTGTTTCGATTTAACACGTTTTTTTAATTCTATATTTTTTATTGATTCACTTGGCAAGGTTTATCGAATCATTATACTCACATAAATCCGAAATCGCACGAATTTGTTGCTTTGATACTCCTATGCTGTCTTGCAGTGCGTTTGATATCAGTTTATACAAAATGATCAAAATTTTGATAGAAGTTTAAAGGCAAGACGAAGTGCCATGGATGCGATGTCTTGCTATCGACAATTGCTTGCTGAATGAAAGAGGAAAAGGCAAATGACGTTAGATGACTTCTTAACGAGAAAATAAAAAGTGTCAAATGAGGAAGAACCTTCCTCATCACAAACAAATTATTTACTTGGATATTTTTCATTTTCATGAATGATTTATGAATAGAAATCGATATTAGCAATAAAAAATATCTATAATTAATGTAATACAATAGTAATAATACATGTTACAAAATAAAAAATGGAACGTATATTTTTTATTCACTGTCCTGTTTTACCTATCCCCATTATTTATGTAGTAAAATGACCTCGTTTAGCGCTGTTTCATTTAGCGCTTGGATTTTTGGAGCAGAGCGTTAAACGGGGTCTTACTTTATATGTGGAGAATAAGAAAAACGACACTTTTTTGCCGATTTGCAAAAAAACTGCACTAGTTCTTTTATTTATTGGATTTGAAGCTTAAGATTTGTCAGTTGGTATCCGGATTGAATTATTTTCTAGAATTTAATTGTCAGATTAGTAATATCTAATTTGTAACAAAAGTTACAGCGAGTTGAATTTTGGCTGTAATCTCCAGTAATAAAAGTCATGACTATTGTACAGTACTTACCTGTTAGTTTAGAATCGCTGTAGTACTTCTTGATATATCCTGGACAGACAACTCTAAAAAATAAGATTTTGTTATAAATATTAATAACATTTTGTTATATTTTAATGTGCATAATAATTGAATATAACATATAATTGAATATATTTAAATTATATAATAATTGAATGTAATTATACTGTACTATTAATTTTCATAACATTCTATAAGGTTTTAATGGTTTAAGATATTGCTTTTATAATCGTCATTATATCTCTTGTTAATTTAAAAAGAAGGAAAGAAGAGGAAAAATCCATTTTCTGCCTTTTTTTTCCTTTTATTAATTATTCTTTTGCAGCATAGAATTTTATAAAAATTATAGCTTCCTTTAATAACATGTTAACTAAAATAAGTGTTTCAAAAGATATTTTTAATGATATGTAAATATCCTTACAATATTTCATTTTTTTTAATTAAGAATGTTTAAAAATAAAGCTTTATCATAAGTCATATAATCTTCGTTTGATATAAAAACTAAAAATAAACATAATATATTTGTTTTTAAATTGAATTGAATTTCAATTGTCTATTAATAAATAAAAAATTTTGCGACTTTCATTGCGAATTAGTAAAATTTTGCATTATTAGGTTAACATATTATTATTATTTTTTCATATATTATATGAAAAAATAATAATGCAAAATTTTACTAATTCGCAATGAAAATCGCAAAATTTTTTGGATATGGAAATATTCAACAATTCAGGTAGTAATGTAGTATTATAATCAAATATGTTACAAAATAAATAAAAAAATTTATATATTTATGTTAGATATTTATAATATCATATTGTAATACGTCAGTTTCTTCGATTAGTTTTTGCAAAATATCGATTGCAGGTAAATTTATAAATTTTTTTAGTAAATATAGTATTAAGTATTTCAGAATTTGAATATTCATAAATGTATCTCGTACATGTAATGATTTGGCTAAACGTTCTATTTACAGAAATGTTTTTTTTTTTACTTTGAGATAACACAATTCTGTTAAAGCATTCAGAAATTGATTTGAAGACAAATGTTTTAAAATAATTTTTGATAAGAAAAAGAGTTTTAATTAAATATTTTCAAATATTTTAGTAATCTTTTTAACGTAATCTAAAACAATGAAGACGAAATGAAAATCATGAAACATTAAAAGAAACTTGGAATTTTATCGGAAAAAGAAAAAATTTCCAATTAAAATCTAAAGATAAAATTATTCAAAGAATGCTACCATACCGTTTAAATCTATAATTTTAAATTTCATTTTGCTTATATAATAACTCAATTTTTGATTATTAATAGATGATAACAGACTAATGAATAAATTGTTAAATTCATTTTTCAATGAAAATGAATTTTCTGTTTTTTAACTATATTTCCTTTCACTTTAAAAAATAATGTTTATCTAAAAAATATATTTTTATGGGTAAAATAAAATAATTAATAAGAGTTAAATCATTTTTCAATCGAAGTCGAAATTTCTATTCTAATTTTACGATTTCACTGCATTTCAGAATGTAAGTTGTAAATTCTAGAGTTAATAAATATATTCCAGTTATAATAGTAATTTAGAAATTTGTATTTATTTGTTTGTATTTGAAATAACGTCGAATAATTCTTTTGATTGTTCAAAATCAATAATTCTGAATGATTTCATCACAGAAAACTATTAAAATTCGATTTTTAGAAATATCTTTTTTTAAAATACAGTAATACCCTGATTTACGTAAATTCAGAGATACGTAACTTCTCGCCCACTTGTTTGTTTCACAATTACGTTGTGCATATATACTATATGTATGTATTGTACATATTTCATTTGCTGATTTGTTGATTAAGCGGTATTTAATTACAACTACATATTATAAATTTTTATAATTTGTTGTTTTCTTGATAATAAAGAGCCTAATACATATGTACCTGAAATTAGATTTGGTAATCTGTAGGTATTCGGACTTACATAATTTTCGACTTACGTTATGTTCCCCGGTCCCACCTATTACGTAACTCCTGGATATACTGTAAAAGATTTTTTAAAACAGTTTTTAATTTAAAGCGTAAATTTATTTCAGAACAAAAAAAATCCCACAAATTATAAAATTATATATATTATGAATTTATTAAAATTTTCAATAATCATTGTTAATTTTCACCAATTTTCTTTTAATTGAATTTATTTTATTAAATTTATCGTTTTAATCGACGCAATTGCGCATTTCGTTTTAAATCTAAAATGTTTCATGATCGTTTTTAAACTTGTAAAATTATACAAAAATTATTTCAATCTTTTTCAAATATAATAAAACTCGGTCGAATGATAAATAAACAGAAATTGTCTATTAATAAATAAAATTAATAGACTCAAAATTTACTTCTTATATGAGACCGAATTAATTATTGCACTGATAGCATAATTTATTGAAAATCCAAAAGAATATTTTCAAATAAACTCACTTATATGAGAAAATTAAGTAAGACAATGATGAATATTTTACTCGATATGTTGTTAACTTTTACAATATTTACTAGAGTCCTTAGGTAGATAATGTCGCATTCAGCCGCCATTTTATATCCTCCTGCCGATCGATAATCACTGATAACTTTACGGAAAGTAAACCATAATACAGTAAGATTCCGTTTAACGTGATGGATACGTTCCAAAAAACCAAGCGCTAAATGAAACAACATTAAACGACGTCATTTTAACACGTAAATAATGGGGATAGGTGAAACAGGACAATGAATAAAAAATAGTCTATACGTACTATTTTTTTATTTTGTAACATGTATTATTACTATTGTATTGCATTCATTATAGTCATTTTTATTGGCAATTTCGATTTATATTCATATGAGCCGCTCACTTCCCAAATCAATTAACTCCACAAAACAAAAAGTAGAGAAAAATGATAAAATAATATGCATTGTCTTTTAAAATTTCCTTTAAAATATAAATTCAAATAAACATTGTAGAATGATCTGTATTAATACAGATGTAACTTTTATGTAATGACATATAAAATACCTAATATAGTATATCCTTGGAGTAATTGTTATTTTTATTACAATTTTTGGTGGAGTTAATCGATTTGGCAAATGAAAAGAAAAAAATAATAATTTCATTGAATTCAATCTTCAAAATATTTTAAAAAATAAGTTAATGCAGTATATATTTCAAATGTTAAAAGTTTAGTTGCTAGATAATGTCAGAGTATTGGGAGAACAAGGCCGAACGCAAAGCATTAAGGTTGGATCCCACTATCCGGCGCGGAAAGCGGAACGGTCAGAAACCGCCGCAGATAAACGCGGGGGCAATTCCGCTTGTGGATTCCCACAGTCGCGATAAGCTTCGCTTTCCCCAAGATTCTTAGTGCAATTTCGATGATTCATTTCGTGTAAAACAAAATGGACGCTAATCAACAAAAAACTCTCGCTGTTTACCAAGTTTTGCTATTAGCTGCAGTAAATGAGGAAACTGAACAAAATCGAGGAAGGGAAAATGTTGAATCGAAAATATTTATAAGAAGAAATGTGAACAATGTTTCTATGCAGTTTTGATTAAAGAGATGAGATTTAATTACAGAGAATCCCGCCATCTTGACGGTCAAGGCTGCCAACAGTTCAACGTTACAAATATACGGATTTCATTGGTGGATGTTATCTCGACGGATTTTAACATCGCAGAAAAGTTGAATCCCTCTAGACACAACGGTAGCGGTTTTTACGCCGCGGTATGACGTCAAAACTGCACTGCTTTCATCACGCGCGTATTTTCCGCCGCTGCCGTTCTGTGCTAGTGGTAACCAACTTTTAGTCGCAGTCATCGAGTTATGGTAGCAGTAGAGTCTCCATATGGACTGCCTTGTTTTTGTATTTAATCATCTTTTATTTTGTTTAATATAATAAATCATTTAATTTACAAATGCGTTATTCTATTAATATCCACATATAATAGTAACCGATTAATTTTTTATGACAATATGAACAGTTTGCCGTTATTATCTAATATATACTATTGTATCAAAAATTACTTAACTAAATTCTTATTGTCATATCCTAGATAACTAAAGAAAGATCTTGACTAAAATCATAAAATTTATTGAATAAAAAGATGGTTAGCCAAAACTTTCATGTAGGCGGGGTATCGCACCTTTCCTAAACGTCTCTCAATTCATCCTTCCAATTTAGTGATTTTAAAACATGTAAAAATATAATTCTAACTTTGCAGGGTAAATTTAAAAAATGTTTTAGGCATAATACGACACTTATAAACGTTTGAATTGCATTATTTCCACGATTTATATTAGAATATGGAGTTAATCAAATTGGCTTCTGAAATAAATTATTTATTATTCGATGGCCAAAAAAATTTTTGTCATTTAGTGCTGTTAAGCCTAACTATTAAGGAAATTTATTTTTAATATAAATAGTTAAGAGTCAATCAAGTGTTTTGACACTAAAATTTAAAAAAAGTTCAAAAAGTGGAGTTAATCGATTTGGCTTGTGAACGGCTCATATATCATTCGTGAAAATCAAAAATATTCGAGTAAACAATTTGTTTGGGATGAGGAAGGTTCTTTCTTATTTGACACTTTTTGTTTTCTCGTTAAAAAGTCATCTAACGTCATTTTTCCTTTTCCTCTTTCATTCAGCAAGCAATTGTCGATAGCAAGACATCGCATCCATGATATTTAGTCTTGTCTTTGAACTTCTATCAAAAGTTGGATCATTTTGTATAAACTGATCCATAATTTCCGTAATAGTTGCTAAACTTTCTAAATCTGCACTGTACTGATATCAAACGCACTGCGAGACATAGGAGTATCAAAGCAATAAATTCATGCGATTTCGGATTTATGTGAGTATAACGGTTTGAAAAAACGTGTCAAAGTGAATCAATAAAAAATATAAAATTCGAAAAAACCGCGTTAAACGGAGCAGCGTTAAGCGGGGTGTTACGTACTATATTTCTTTTCTAATTATAAATAAAACAGTTGCTTACCTGGCAAACGAAGATTGCATTTAGAAAAATTTTCCTTTTAATATTTTGTAACCACTAGGGCCGACGCTACCATATAGGCGAACTAGGCAACCACCTGGGACCCAAGCCATGAAGGGGCTCAAGCTATGCTTTATTCATACTGTACTTTGCTAAAATATCAAAATTAAATAGTGATATATGATTCACGTATCAATATCTTTTTCTTATCTCACACATCACACTACTTTACTATTTATTTTCAAAGGTATTTTCCAAACAATATATGGAGAAAGTGGGGATTTTCAGGGAAGGATGTGGGAAAAAGGGGGAGAAGTCGTCTGGTATGTGGTAACACTGGCCCAAAGTTAGATTAGTAGGGGCTAAGTTGTGAAATAAGGGGTGCACTTGTAAACTTTGTCTAAGGCGCAAAATAACCTTGCGCCGGCCCTGGTAACCACTTCTTTTTATTTCTAATTTCTTTTACCTTGCGGAAAGGAAAGAAGCTATGACTCTTTTCTGTTCAATTAGAACAATTTACAGCATTTCCTATCTGACAGGATATAAAATGGCCGATTTGGCAGCATCTGATGGCACAAAGGAATATGGTACTCTACATATCTAGGGAGTCTTAATATTTACTGATAGATAGCGCCACCGAGTTATACAAAGTGAAAACTAATAATTTTCGCTAAATAACTGCTACCCATATAAAGATAATGTAAGAAGTATACGAGTAAAGCTAATTTTATTCCTTTTTATTATAAATTTTATTTATGATGAATCAAAGGCGCCGATTTTTAATTTTTGCCAAGGGAAACACGAGTTAATATCCAAATATTTATTTAACTTTTAAGTAAAATTATATAAACATTAACTCTCATTTTCATATTAATGATTATTTATTATTTATAATCAGTTTTGTACTCTTGAATATAAAATAATTTGGGGCGAAAGGTACTTTTGTCCCCTTATTCAAATTTTCAGGGAGAAATGGCCCTATTTCCCTCTTAGAATCGGCGCTTGTGCCAAAAATATGAAATGAATTAAAGTCAGAAATGTTAAACTGATTACAAATTGCTTATTATTACTAAATGTAATATTTGTTTTTGTCTACTTTAAAGATAAAATTAGTTTTAGAATGAATTTAAATTATTTAATACAAATTTTTAATTTATAATTACATTTTCATTCATTTTTTTTCTTGTTTCTACAAATATAAAGTAAAATATAATTATTCACAACTTGAATTATAATAAAAACTTTGATTTTGTTATGCTTCATTAAAACATTCAAAACATCAAATTTTTGTAACAATATTATAATACTACTAATTTTATTCTGGAACTAAATCTTGGATCTCATAGATTTCGCATATAGTTTAAAGTACAATAGTCCTAAGAGCTAACTTGCTATATATAGCTACGCGCCCACATGCAATTTGCAGTCGTCCGATTGTTTGGTCTCTCTACGCCCATATAAGCGACTAAATAGTTAGCCGATCGAGATGTGCGCTTTCAAGCAAATAAACAGTTGGCCGACAACTCATTTTCTAGGTCAATTGTGCCAATTTTCTACCATAGTTTGGCAAATTTCTGTCCAAAATTGAGCGATTAAATTTTTATCGAAATGTTCTTTCATGGATTTATTATACAGAGTATCCCTGAAGTGGACGATCAAATGAAATAAGGTGATGAGAAAGATCATTTTTAGGATTATTCAGAACAAATTTTTTGCAACTAACAAGTAAGTGATGGTTGTTAAAATACATTTTACAAAATTTCAAGAATTTAACCAGCAATCGTCGACCGGATGGGCGCGTGGTAAAGCTGTGGCTTGCCACCTTGGAGGATCCGAGTTCAAATTCGGGTCCCCATTTCCAGTTTTTCAGAAGGGGTCCGGGCTCAGCCTGTTGAACCTCATCCTTCAACCATTCGGCTGATTCCATCATGGATGGTGGCCAGCTTGTGATGGGCTCTATAAGTGGCCGCCACCAGATACAGAATATCCCATGAGGATATGGCAGCTTCGCCAAAACTAAACTAACCTAACCTTACCTTAACCAGCAGGAATCAGGAAAAGTGGCCCCTCGCATTTCGCATCCCACATTTCGCCCCCAGCACTTTTCGTTCCTAGCACATTTCTTCCCCAACGCATTTCGCCCGCTTTAGATAATGAATAGGCTACAAAATGTAAATAATACACCAAGTTTTTAATAATTCTAATTTATTTTGTTTTAATATCGCGGCATTCAATTCGCATCGCCAGTTCTATATTTTATTTCGTTTTGTTTACATTTTTATCTATGTTTTCGTTATTATTATTATCCTTAAAAATCGGTTATGCGCTTTTACCCATTTTTATATTTCCGGAAAGTTCGTTTTTTCAACATTACAACTGATTAAACTGCGTATTTTTTTATTTCGCTTTAAATCTCCTATATAACATATGTGCCTTAGCCCACTCCGTTCTTGCAGCAAAATGCTGTGGTTTCAGTGGTGGTTTCTTTTTCAGTTTTGCATATACCATATTAGGGGCTTCAGTTAGTCTTCGATGGACAGTACTTCTTGATATATTCAGCCCAGATGTCTGTGCTATAGTCCGAACAGAGAGACACACCCCTTCTGCCATCCTGACAATTCGTCTATTATCTCATTCATTTGTTGATCTACACCTTCCAGACCTTTTATCAGCATGATATTTCTTGCCTCTTTGAAGCACTTTGTAAATTCCACCATAAGAACGTCCTAACTCAGCCGCAATTTCTTTAATGGTCTTCTGATTAGCTCTTAATCGCCAAATTTCTGCAATTTCTTCACATTTGAATTCTTCTCCTCGTGGCATTGTAATTTTCTGTTAGCATTTAACACTGCTACTCCTAATTTGCATAAATAGTTATGATGAAATCTGTGTCTGTATGTAAACAGATTTGTTACAGTCTACTTTCCTATATTTATGGGACAGCT
>AYEL01067757.1:0-12512 GCA_000484575.1 Olivierus martensii
AAAAATTTTTTAGAATTATGAAGTATTTGGTATTATTAGATGTGGAATATCACCAGGAATGTAAATATATCAACATTTTTTTTATCCGATGCAGAAATTATGAATAATTTGAAAAAATTATGCTTTGTTTACATATGCAAATTAGGCCTAATTCTTTCGTATTTTTTTTCTTTTTTTCTTTTGGTCCTATAACTAAAATTAAAAAACGATATCAGGACAGAGTATATTGACAACAAAATATAATTTTTTCGTGCCAAAAACTTAAAAAATAAAAAAGTTATGGCAAAATATCGAATATTAAATATCATATTTCATATAATTTGGATCGTTAAAGAACGTTAATTTTTTTACTTTTAGAGCGTTAAAGGTTAAATAAGGACCCACTATTTTCTATGTTTAGAGAAATTAATTTAGTTAGCAAGGAATCATTATGTGAACATATCTTTCAGATAACTGTTCTCATTCATAGTTATATAGAAAAAGAAATAACATAACTGAAATATTTCTTATTCTGAAACAATGATGTGATTTTGCCACAAAGAAGTAATTGCAACTTCAAAGGCAAAACAAAACAAGTTTTATTAAAGATTTTCTTTCATATTAAATAAAAAAATCTTTTTGATTTCTTTATAATATATATATAGCTTATACTATATGTACTATATTCTATTATTAATGCTCAAAATTTTCAAATGAACTTTTCTAGGAGTTTTGTATATTTGAGTTTTTGATAATTTGATATAACTTCAATCCTGTTTCTCTCAAATTATTGAGACTACTGTATTTTTAGTTGTTGTAATGATAGAAGTTTTATTATTAGTATTTTCAATGTTTTTTAATAGTTATTAAAATTACAAGGAGAATTCAAATTTAAATTATAATTTAGATCATCTGCTCGAATAACTGCACATGGCAATCAAAGAAACCATACGAAGTGTTGGCATTTCCCTACCTTGAACCTCTTGTTAAGCAATTAATTTATATTTCCTGGAATTTATAGTATTGAGCAAAGTCGAAATTCATTCAAGCATAGAACATTATATCATCAAATGTCTTACCAGAGAAATGAAATCATTTAAAATTTGCAAAAGATTGAAGGTACAATTTTGTGAAGCTAAATTGTCTGACATAAGAATTTATAAGTGGCAAAAGGTTTTAAAAGTTTTTATTAGCATATAACGTTTTCGGACAAAAATCAGTCCCTCATCAGTATGCCTGTTTTTAGCGAAGATTACAAATGTATTTTCGTATACGTTTGTAATCTTCGCTAAAAACAGGCATACTGACGAGGGACTGATTTTTGTCCGAAAACGTTATATGCCAATAAAAACTTTTAATACCTTGCTAATAGTGCTTATATAGTTCCTGTTTATATGATAGCAAGTGGTAGTCTATATTCTATGGCAAAAGGTTTTCAATGCATCATGAATGAACTTCATTCACGATGCACAAGAACATTGACAATAATAGAGAAGGCTAAGCAAGTCAATGAAGTTGTTTGTAATGATTGACACACAACAGTGAGAGATATTGGCTCAATTTTGAATATCAGCATTGACAGTGTGAATTGCATCATGAAGGACTAACTACAATATTGGAAAGTATGTCCTTGGTTGCTAACCAAAAACATACAGATAAGACAGGTATGCCAAACAGTGTTGGAGATATGAGAAAAAAGATTGGGCATTTTTTACAGTTTATTGTCATCAC
Organism: Olivierus martensii; assembly: GCA_000484575.1. Classification (NCBI taxonomy): domain Eukaryota; kingdom Metazoa; phylum Arthropoda; class Arachnida; order Scorpiones; family Buthidae; genus Olivierus; species Olivierus martensii. Next base: position 1,711 of record AYEL01067757.1, read on the forward strand.
AGATGAGACCTAGGTACACTACTTTATACCAGAAACAGAAAGAGCTTCAATGCAATGGTGTCACACATCATCATCCGAGCCTAAAAAAGAGAAGTTCACCTTCTCAGCAAGCATGATAGATAATGACAACACTTTTTTTGGGATATGAAAATCATTTTGCATTTGGATTTCTATTACAGAATGATACATGATGAACACAGGAAAATTATTCAAGTCTCCTATTGGATATTAAAATAGCAATCTGAAATAAGAGGAAACAAAACCAGATCTCTATTCATTTTTTGCCTTTATGGGACAATACCTGTCTTCATGTCACTCACTTCCATATCACATGATGACCACAATTCAAAAATTGAAAGAGACTATTCTTACACATCCACTATATAGTCCAGATTTTGTCTTCTTAGACTTTCATCTCTTTGGACCCTTAAAGGAATTCTCAGAAGGAAGAACTTCACATGTAAATAAGGAAGTCTTTGAATCTGTTTGAGAATGGGTGCATCTTAGCCAAAAGAATTTTTTCACATGGAATACAACCAACACAAATAGACAAGACTGCATATCTGCAGTCTTGCTTGTTTGTGTTGGTTGATTAGCAATTAAAGAATCCAACAAGCACATAACTTCCAGTTAGTCCTTCATGATGCTATCCATATTATCAATGCTGATATTCAAAACTGAGGCAATATTTCTCACTGTTATGTGTTGATCATCATGAACAACTGTATCAACTTGCTTAGACTTCTCTATTGTTATCGATGTTCTTGTGCGTCATGAATAAGATTCATTCATAGCATTCTTTGAAAGCCTTATACCACTTATAAATTCTTGTCAGATAATATGGCTTGACAAAAATGAGAGCCTATGATTTCAAAAAACAGTAACTACAACAAGAGTATGCAATGCAGAGCTACTACAAGCAGCAAATACTAAAACTGAAAATAGCCAAAAACATTTGAATAATGATCAAGCAAATTTCTTATCTGATTCTTTTGTAATTATAACATATGCATATGTATTTGTTCATAAAAAATTTTTTTATATCATATTTTGAATGAGGATTTTTACACACATGATGAGGCAAGTGTATCTATTTGTTCCTTTTTTGTAAAAAATAAATTTATATTACTTATACCAGTTTGACATACAAAACATATGTATTGTATATTTGAAGAAATACAAGGTTGTTCAATAAGTTCGCGGAGCGCCATCTATTAGTCAAAACTGGTTATTCCAATACAGGTAGCACCTCAGGACCTACCGGCAGCAGTGTTGGAAAAGTAACCAACACTGTTGTGAAGGGTGAATGTTGGAAAAGCTATAAGGTATTGGACAAACTAAAAGTTCTGTCACGATTGGAAGAGCTGAACAGCAACGTAGCGGCATTAAGTCGTGAGACAGGAATAAGTCTAAGATGCTTACAAAGATGGCGGGACGAAAGGGAAAAGATTAAGAAAGCGGGAATGGGGAAAAATAGGATGAAGAGGAAGTTAGGCTGCGGAAGAAAGGAGAAGTATCCGGAACTTGAAGAGAGACTTTATCAATAGGTCATTGACAAAAGAACTAAGAAAGTCAGCGTTAGCTACGTCAACATTAGAGCGGAAGCAAAGAATCTGGCAAGAAGTATGGATATTGATAAAGTATTTCTTATGAAATACTTTAATTATATCATTAAATGTTTATCGTGAACTAGTCATATATAAATATGCATTTGCTTCACATTTACCAAAATGTTTTTCGAATAAATATATACCTATAGGCTATATATATACAGGGCCCACGAGGGGTGATATCCGAGTCTTTTATCATGCGCCCGGCATCGAAAAGTTTTGAGCCCGACCGTCGAGCCCCGACGTATCACATAACGTGTCCGATAGTTCGCAGGGCACTACAAGAGCGCACTGTCTACCACCTAAAGCAGTTATGCCAAAATAAACTATTTTACATATATAGGCTATATATATACTGGGCCCACGAGGGGTGATATCCGAGTCTTTTATCATGCGCCCGGCATCGAAAAGTTTTGATCCCGAACGTCATGCCCCGACGTATCACATAACGTGTCCGATAGTTCGCAGGGCGTTACAAGAGCGCACTGTCTACCACCTAAAGCAGTTATGCCAAAATAAACTATTTTACATATAACAGTATTTTGATAGACGAAGATTTTAAAATTTTTATTCATCCCTCATCGAAAGTTTTTAAATATTTTTGGCCTCATCTCAGATGAGGCAATAAAAATTTAAAAATTCTCTTTTTATTTAATGCTTGTATTTTGTATAATACGTATCGAATTTTGAATTTATTGTACATTTTTGTAAATAAATGTTTAATGTTTTATACGACTTTTTTATTAAACTAAAATGATGTACTTTTTAAAATGGGGTCCGGACCACAGACTTGTCACAGGCCTGAAAAATTCTCTCGGCGGCTCTATATATATATACGCAGGCCATTAACATCGAATCTCCACTAAAGGGGCTGAGATTTCAATAAAAATTCTAGTTATCGAGAGTTAACTGTATTTACAATTTTGTATCCTACTCATTATCTACAGGGGGCGAAATGTGCTGGGGACGAAAAGTGATGGGGGCGAAATATGGGAGGCGAAATGCAAGAGCCCACTTTTCCGTAAACCAACCAGCAATCTTAAAACTCTCGAAATTTTGTAAAATGTATTTTTTAACAACCATCACTTACTGGTTAGTTGCAAAAATCTATTCTGAACAAGTCCTTGGTTCTGAACAATCCTAAAAATGACCTCTCTCATCACCTTACTTCATTTAATTATCCACTTCTGGGACCCAAATTTAAAAAAAAAACACTATTTTTATTATTTGATAGAAAATAACAAAGTCATAAAAATGCTTTTATTAGGAAGTTGCACTCTTCAGGAGCATACTTAAAATAAAAAATCAATCAAATAACTCATATTTTTTAAATAAATAAACACTTTTAATTGTTGAACGGCAGTTTCAGGAAAAAAAAACAAACTTTGAAATAACTTTTGAACCATTAACAATTGCATAACCACATATATGATTACTTGATTGGAAATAACCTCTCCCATCACCTCATTTCGTTTGATGGCTTACTTCAGGGACATCCTATATAAGGCAAAGAAAACTAAAATACAAAAAGACCTGTTGGATCAAACCGTGGATTGATCACAGAAATACATTCGGTGCCGAATATGCTCTAATTAGAGAACTCGAAATTGAAGACGTTCAACAATTTAGTAATTTCTGCTGACTTATAAGTTGCGGAATATATTGTAGAAGCCATTGGACAGCTATATTAAAAAAAGATACGGTATTTAGAAAAGCCATACTGGTGCGTGATTGGGTAATGTTAATGTTAAGATTTCTCGAACCTTTAAACCTTTTTTTATAGATGAACGTTATAGAATACAAACAAATTATTAAAAAAATAATAAAATAAAAATAAATGCAACATATTAACATTTAATTGTACTTTTTATAAAATATTATATGTAAAAAGTTCAATGTTCTCCGTCGCATTTTGCTACGGGTAACATTTCAGTCTCTCAGAAAACCGCTCTCAAAATACGAACCACGTTGGAATTTCGCGAATCTTTAAGACGGTAACTGTAGAACTTTTCTGCATTTTTTACGCCCCTTTCCAATCAGGGAGATTACTGAGGGGCGGGGCCAATTCCAACTACGGGCTGCACCCACACCCCTGTAGGGGTGGCCGTATGGTGAAGGACGGGGATCTTTGGGCGGGGTCCAGCACCCCGAAAAACTTTTCAGATGATGATGCACCGGGGTCCTCCTGCGTGGTACACCAACGCGTTACCACTCGGCTATTCGGCCGCCAGTGTAGTCCACCTGCGAACAAATCTTGAGAAGTTCGCTCACCGAGAGCTGCGAGTTAAGGTGGGTTCACACTACGACCGATTTGAACGATTCTACGTCACGTTTCCATAGCAACAACAATCGGCGGTGTAATGTGATTGGTCTGGCTCGAATCGGTCGGTCGAGTCAGTGAAGTCGGTCGTAGTGTGAACCCACCTTTAATCTCAGGAATCTGTCCATTTGCGAAATCCTTCTCGAGTCTCTCGACAATTTTTCTCCCAGATCCCCATGTGATGAAGCGAAACGCCTTCTATAAGCTGCCCATCGCTCCAAAGGATTCAGCAGGATTGTAGAATATGGGGATCGATGATAGAACCTAGATCCCAAGAAGAGTTTCTAAGGAGTAAAACCTAGAATCAAATCCGGTTTGGGTGGAAAACTGAACCGTTTTCTCCCAGTTAAATCCGGCCGATTAATTAGTTTGTATTAAGCTGCCAAATATCGCAACAGAAATTTTGGGGGGCGGCCATTTTTAAAGCCATCAGGAGTTGTCAACTAGAAGGTTGAAGTTAGGATGGACAGTCTGTGAAAGGGCTTGTATTCGCTCTGCCACTTAATACTCTACCTGAGTGGAAAGTGACGAATCTGTTACTAAAAAAAATATCCAGAGGAGGGATTGTTCCGTCATACTTCAAAATTCATGAAGTTTCAGTGTCCGGCTACTTATACCGATACTATATAGTAGTGGTTCCCAAAATATGATGCGCGCATTCCTGGAGACTACGACGTTTTGGTAATAGATATTGCCACTTTCCATTCAGGTAGAACTGTGGGGGCGAAACAGGCTCTTCCACAGACTCTCCATCCTGCGGGCCAGCCGAATTATGGAGGACGGGGATCGACGGGCTGGACCCGGACACTACGATATTTCCAAGGAGTGGGACCCGAGAATCGAACTCGGATTTTACAAAGTGGAAAGCTGAAAAGTTTCCACGCAACTAATCTTCCTGGGGACTAATACTATACAATAGCTATGGTACTGCTGTAAGAAATTTTTAGCAGGACCAATAGTTTCCAGTAGTCGGCGGATTAGCCGCGTGGAAACGCTTCGGCTTTCCACGCGGCCCCTTGAAAATATTTATCATGGGGTCCGGGCCCGGCCCGTCGATCCCAATATCCCCGATTTTGAAACTTTTCGGGGACCGGCCCGAAAAGTCGAACGAGGCCGCGTGGAAACGCTTCGGCTTTCCACTCTGGAGGGCCCGGGTTCGAATCTCGGATCCCTCCTTGAAAATATTTATCATGGGGTCCAACCCAGCTCCTCGATCCCCGTCCTCCACAATCCGGCTGACCCCTCCGCAGGGGTGGGCACCTGTGGAAAGGCTTGTTTCGCCCCGCCACTTAGTACTCTTACTGAATGGAAAGTGGCATCTGTTAACAAAAAAATCGGCCTGACATATGCCCTGCCTGAGGTACGAGTCCTCTATAAGGGTATAAAAAATAGTTTCCAGTATTAATTTTTTTTCTTGTTTATTTACTTACTAATAAAGGAGTGCGCAATTAAAGACGTTTGGGGGCTGCTATTCTATAGTATGGCTAATTTTCACAGAGTCGGACATAGATAAGCATTTTATTACTTGCGTGGAACTCGGAATTTGAACTCGGCAAGGTGATAAGTTACTGTTTTATTATGCGGCAGACGATAGGATTGGAATGCCCTAGTTAGTATTTCTGACAAAGATGAAAAGTGATATAAAACTCAAAGAAAAAAGATCAACTCTGCCAAATTTTATAAAATTTAATCATCTATCATTTTTAAACAGTTGCAAATAAAGATTTGATATGAAATTGAGATCATCTTCAACGACTTGACTATCCTTAAAAATCTAAAAATAAAGTGACCAAACGTCCCGGATTAGCCGGGACAATCCAGGTTTTTGAGTCTTTGTCCTGGCTCGAAAAAATGTCCCTTTTCTTACTTATAAGTAAATAGTTCATATCAAAAAAAATTAATTTTAACAATTAGTTCTGAAGAATTCTCCTTCCCAACTTTTACTACACATAGAATATGGTCATCCTAATATAAACAATGGGGATGAATCAATCTGAAGAAAAAGTAATAGTAAAATAATATTGTTTCTTTATCTCTTCCTGCTTTCTTTTTACAAAATTTTTAATAATTTACTTTTTTCGTTGTTTTTCAAAAATTTTTTTTTGGATTTTTCTAACCCCTACGTCGCCAATATCTATAGAAGGAGTGGGCAAACTTTTGGGAGAAAGGGCCATATTGCATCAATGAAATATAGCCTAAGGAATCTAATATCTTAATGATAATAGCTTTATCAGTTTGTAGAAAGTATGCTTTTCTTATCAAAAAATTATTGAAAATTTTTTATCGCATGCTGCTTATATATTCAGTATAATACAAGTATATCCATGAATATAATACAAATAATATTTATGTTGGGTTAATTATTATTCAATTTATATTTTATATGCCCATTTCTATGAATTTAATCTGGGTGTAATATTTAAAGTAACGTGCTTCATAAAAAAAATATGTTTTTTTTTTCTTCAGTATAAAGAAAATAGAAAAAAAATTCATTGGAACTCCGCATGCAAAACAATATTGTATAAATTTGAGGAATTGGAGCCCAACTCAACGAATATTGAAAACCTGGCTAGAATTCCTGAATTTTAGTCATCTGGAATCTATAGGTGGGAAGCTTGGCCAAAAATTTCATTTGGACAATTTGATCACGATCAATAAGTGATGATAAATCCGTATAACAATAACAATATGTATACTGCTGAGATCTATTAATTAAAATTTAATGCATAGTTTAGCAATAGAAATGCAACTCAAACTACAGTGATTATTTATTTTCGACTCAATTCAGATACTTTTTTCTGGATATAAAATACGACTTCCAAAATTCGAATATTAGTTAAAATTAAAACATAAAATTATCTAAATGATTAATATACATAAGACAAAATAAAATACTGTTTACAACTAATTAGCATTTAAATAATCTATATTATATTTAAAATGATCATTAAAAAATGGAAATTAATGCATAGGAAAAAAAATCAGGTAGTTTCAGAAATGGCCGTTTTCAGAAAATGTTGCTGGAATAAAGTGCTCAATAAAGTACAGGTAGGCCTCGATTAGTGCGAATAATGGGTTCGACGAATTTCTCGCACTATTCGAAGTATTAACTCTATATAAAATATGGTAATTGGTTCTTGCTTTGTGAGATTCCGGCCATTAGCCAACCTTCACGATGAATAACCACAATACTAACTTAACACTAACTGTTTAAGAAATATTTATTTTCATATTTGACATCATTGTTCATCATCTAAATTAATAACTTACCAGGAATTGCGTCTCATACCATCATCAAACCAACCGCCAAACCGAAACCAAAAGAGCAAATCGAAAGCGGAAGTTGAGTGCCGCTTTTATGTCGCTCAATCACATCTATTTTTTGCTCTAGCGCAGCGCATCTCAAACATTTTTTATCATTACGAGATTTTTCGCGACCCCAGGTATTAAATATGAAATAAAACATACAAGTACATAAAATCATTTACACACTTATTAAGATGAACACAATCAGCCAACTACACTGAAAATAAATATGTTGTCAAACGTTAAATATTGGGCGTTTATCAGTTTATATGTAACTTCACACTCAAATGTTTGAATTTAATTTTTGCGACCCCAGCATTTCGCTTCGCGACCCATAGTTGAGAAGCCCTGTTCTAGCGTAATCACTAACCTCTTCTTTTTTTCGTTTCCTGTTTTATCATCAAATTAGCATAATCATTAACCTCTTCTTTTTTTCGTTTCCTGTTTTATCATCAGAAGTTCTTTCTCTTATCCATTTCGATACTTTTTAAAAGAAAATTCTGTACTATACTGTTTTTATCCATTTCGATACTTTTTAAAAGTGAAAGTTCTTTACTATACTGTATGTATACAATAACAAAGCTGAATAATAGTAATGTTAAATAGCTAACGGCAAAAAGCCCATCTTTCTGGTGTTTCACCCCTTCAAAGACAAGTGACTGTTCTTGGACTGCTCCTCGTCCGGTTTTACTAACCGAATATTAACATTAATTTGTTAATTGACATCATAAAAGGGGAAGGACATTTGTTAGTAAGACTGGTCTATGCTTACAACTCGCATAAATCGAATATTTGCTCGCACTAACTGGAAAACGGTATCATTTTTATAAGTCGCACTAATCGAATATCGCATTATTCGAACTCGCACTAATCGAGGCCTACCTGTACTAGATGGGGAAAGTAGCGATACACTTTTCCGGTGCATTTATCGACAACGCAACGCTGCCATAGGCTGCTCAGCATCACGTGACCTTTCCGCCATTTTTGTGCAAAGAAACCCGTTCGTTTATATATCGGCGCAATCTAGTCAATAATAAATATCGTAACTTTTTATCGATATGATGGGCTGTTAGGTAATGAAATGTAAAAGTAAATCGAAAGAGTGAGAGGTATTAATTTCGAAAATTAATATACTAAATAAAATAAATGAAAAATATAATTAAACATGCCTAAACAGGTACAATCCCTGATTCAAGTGATATTATCAATAAATATTTCCGTCGATAATTTTTAAATGAAATTTATTATAGATTTTAAATGTATTTAGGCCGTATAATTGAATTGTTCTCGATTAAATCAATTATTGATTGTATCCTTGATAAAAATTCTTTAATAAAACATTTCCAATTTCAGCCAAAAAATACTTCATTGGTTTAAAGCATATGGATCTGTAAAGATTATTTCTGTTTTCTAATATTATATTCATTATTTTTATTATGAAATAAGATATTTTCGTATATTCATTAAACTTAAATTGTACTTTTACAAAAAAATTAATTTATCAATAAACTATACATTTTATAAAACTATATGTGAACACATATAAGACACACTAATGTATCATCATCATACTTCATCCATGTTAAAGTATACATTTCAAACTTTAAAAATCTATCACTAACTTGTATTATTTTTAATGGTGTGCGTGTCTAAAGATATACAACTATTATTATTTTTAAGTGTCTAAAGATATACAATTATAAGGCTGGATTCTGCTTTTCACGGAATTGCCAAATGTGATACCATTCGATAGATCTCATCAAACTGATCAAATATTATAATAGAACCATGGACGAAAGCGGCACCGATTAGAAGGTACTGGTGCCCGCCTCTATTAGTTTAATTTTACAGATAAAGTAGTAGTACAGATACAATTTAAAAATTTTCGAAATAAAAACCAAGATTCCAAGACTTCAAATAAAACTCAAGATCTTGGGGGAAAAACCCAAGCATTGGAGCCCTGCTCTCGCATCGACTGAGTAAAGGCGGATTCCCACTTGGAGTGAAGTCTGCAGCAAATGCAGAAAGGCGCTCGTTTCCATAGCAACGGAACTTGACCTTGCGGCCAATTGAAAATGTATTTCAGTGTAATAATTCCGTTTGAAAAAATAAATAATAATAAAGAATTCTTTACAGTCAGCCGGATTGGCAGCGTGGAAATGCTTCGGCTTTCCACCCTGGAGGACCCGGGTTCGAGTCTTGGGTCCCACTCCTGTGGAAGGGCTTATTTCACCCCGCCAAAATAGTATTCTTCCAGAATGGAGTGTGGCGTCATCTGTTGACAAAAAAACCCACGGGTGTGGGTGTAGCATGTGGTTGGAAGTGATCCTGCCCATTAGTAATTAATCTGATTGGAAAGGGGCAAAAAACAAAATAGCAAAAAAAAAAAATCTCAAAATCCTGCCTTCACCTAATAACTGTCTGAGGTGATAAAATTCTCTTAGAAATTATGTAACCAAAATAGAAAGATCCTAAGAGGTGCATTTGTTGACAAGTATATTATAAAAGGGTGACATGTTAAAATTAAGCTAATTTTCTTAGCCGATCAGCTTTCATTGGCCGTTATATGAATCATGGGTTATTTTGCATATTTTACTCCCATTTCCAATCAGGGAGTTTACTAAGGGGCAGGGCCAGTTCCAACCTTGGGGTGCACCCACACCCGTGGAGAGAGGCTGGATAGTGAATGACGGGGATCGTCGGGCCGGGCCCAGCATCCCGAAAATAATTTTCAGGAGATACCAGACCCGGGTCCTCCTGTGTGGCATGCTGACAGCATTACAACTTGGCCATCCGGTCGCCTGTATCATGGGTTTGAATAATGCCAGCAGTCCGAAAAAAGTGAAAAGCCATTTTCAGAGAAGCTCGGCAGGATCGAAATTCTTTTAACTTATATATTATAATTGTAATTTAATCATTTTAAATTTGAAACAATAATTAAAAACATACCTGTATAGCAAATTGCACAAATATTAAATACAAACACCGTGAAATTACGAGATATTAACTGACAAAACGATTTTATTTGATTTTGAATGTATTTTGTAACTGATTTCTTATGCAATGACATTTATTCTGGTTAACGGTTAATCAAATCTTTTTTATGCAATGACGTTTATTCTGGTTAATGGTTAATCAAATCTATTTTTTGTAAGAAATATAATACTGTAATGACATTTACAGTTTACCATATGAATTATTATTTATTACTTTTCTAGAAATTACATAAACTATACTGCTGAGATGTGGAACAGATTTGATATTTTTTTCTATTTTATTTATCGATAAAATTTCCGGCATTATACTGTAACTATTAGTTGGAGAGCCGCATTATGTAGTTCCGAGAGCCGAATGCGGCCCGCGGTTTGCCCACCCCTTATCTAGAGGGGTCCCGGGCACGATACACTTAGACACGGTATGCCTATGCGCATATCTCCTACGTAATGTGTCGTCATGTGACGTCAACTGAGTTGCAAAAGGAACTTGCTTATGAAGAACCTGCGTGATTAACTCGCGTTTTATCACAAAATACGGAATTAAATTTGTATTTTTATCTAGCAACATGA